>JAODKL010000009.1:8858778-8876586 GCA_026780765.1 Petrocephalus schoutedeni
ATGTGGGAGTCCGTGGGGGGTGGGGCTGTAGGAAGGACCTCCACACAGTATGCACATGTGGTGGGGGGTGGGGGCAGTATTGAGCAGATGGTGAGCAGGGGATGCCACGGAGTCTCGCAGATCTATTGGCAGCGTGGCAGCGGCTGCTGGAACGATGTAGCTGTCTGCAGGTCACAGAGGGGCCCCCGCTGTGAGGCCCCTGCTGTGAGGGCCCTGCTGTGAGGGCCGCTCCCCCAAGCCGTCAGCAGTCCTCGGGGTCCCGGCTCAGTGTGTGCTGTTTGCTGCTGGTCTTGGAGAGGAGCAGGAACGTGGGTGTGTCCTGTGATTTTTTTGGAACACTTTTTCACCCAGTACAGTCCTGAGTGCATCATACGTCCATAACCCCCCCCCCCCCCTCCAGGAATTGATGTAAAACTTTCTTATTAATCTTACCTGTGCAATTAGTTTTTTTGCGCATGTACAACTTGCTCTGTCCGTAAATGGAACCCTGCAATTAGCGATTCTGCCCGGGTGAAGCCCCTAACATGCTGGTGATTAGCAGTGGAAGCGTGGAGGAAGGGAGGGGTCGGCCCGGCGGCAGGCTGCCATTGGCTATCCACTGCGGGCATGCGCTCGTGAGCCCTGCGTCTATTGGCAGCCGAGGATGCTGCTTCATTCATCATTTATAGCCCCCAGGTGAGGCTCTCAGGGAAGCGCTCCGTATCGCTTTCTGAAATGAATTTCTGTAAATTAAGTTCTGCCCACATGCTAATCACAGGATTGCTTTAGCCCTGGGGAAGGGGGGGCATTTTTCAATACAGGGCAGTGTATTTTTGTGCTGATTTTAGTGGGGTGAGGGGGGGTCTGACTGGGATAGATGACATGACCACATGGCCTGGCAGGTAAATCTCACCTCAGCATCCCAGCCAGGCTCTGAGGGCTAAGGGCAGGGGGGGGCTTGCATATGGATTATTGGATTATTAGGCTCAACCAGGACTAGAAGGGTCAAAGGTCAAGTGTCGGCATGGTAGCTTGTTGGAACATTCTCGTCCTCATCTGGAGTTTCTTCAGTAGTGGTGATAGGGGCTCCCAGGCTAACTGTGGGTAGGTCTTCCTTGATAGATTTTGCTGATGGGGCCCTCGGCAGCTGCCTAGCTTGCCTGTGCCTGGAAAAAGGCAGCGAGAAAGGACCTGAGGTGACCAAACCGAGGGCTTTTCTGAAATAAAAGCATGTAATTAACGATGAGTCCATTTATACGGAGCATAATAAGCAGGCTGTTGACCTTACACACTATGAAAGCATGCTGCTGTCTCGCAGATTTATACGGCATGACTTACACATGGCCCGATTCTTCTCTAAGTAATTCCCTTTAATACTCATGCGTTATTGCATGTTGTCCAGATACCCCCGCCCCCCCATGTGAAACGGGCAGTCGGTTAAAGCTGTCGGGCTGGTTATCCACCCTCGAACCCCCCGCACAGCCCCCTCAGTCCCAGTTAGCGTTTTAAGGTCTCACAGGTAAACAGGTGATGCTCCTCACTTCAGACTGCTGATTGATTTCCATCTTCAGCAAAATGAATCACCAAATTCGTTACACATTGAACCCAGGGTTAAACCACTCTACTTTAACCTTGTATTGATTAATTAATTGGATTGATCTCAGTCAATAAAAGGGGTTTCTTAATCTGTCTGGCCATTTCCTCTTATCCTGCTGGATCTATTTTTTAATCTGGAGGATGTTAATTAATCTTTTATGCAGCCATCGCAGTCATTTTTTCTACCGCAAACCTGTGGCCTCCTCTGTTGTGCTTTTTCCTGTCAATCTTCCTCTCCGTCCCTCAGGGATGACGGAGTGACAGAGGGCTGTCGTTTGTCATGCTGGAAGGTTGCCACAGCGTCATAAATTATCCTGTTTCCCCTCGCCAAGTAAAAGCGATTCATCTTATCCTTTTGGACGGCAGACACTTTCAGGCCCAGTAATTCATGCAAACGTGCCCGGAGTTCTCAATCTTGGAGTTTTGGCTGCGGATGCAGCTACGCTGTAACTGTGACTTGCATGTCTGAAATGTGTGACACCCCCAATCCGACTGGCAGTGCAGTGCAGTTTACCTCTTACATAAATCAGGACAAAGTGGGGTCACGTGTGGCGTCAGAGAAATGGGACCTAGTCGCTCCTGTGGTTTGTTTTCTACCAATTAGATGCCTGGAAATGGCCTCGGTGACTAACCCATTTTCAGTGTTCCAGCCCCCCGCCCCCCCCCCCCCATTAGGAGTACTAATTAACAGGGGTGGATAGGGGATTACTAAGCGGAACTTTATGTTTTGGAAATGGTGACCTTTGAATCTGTTTAGCACCTCATTAAATACAACACAGAGTACAAAGGGGTGAACACTACACTATACATGCATGAAGGTCTCTCTGCCACAAGTACCCCCCTGCCCCCTAGGTCTCTGTTGGAGTGTAGCTGCGGGTAGCTCCAGGCCCTCCGGGGACGTGAGCCTCTGATCGCACAGCGTGCCCCCGCCTCTGGCTCTCCCGCGAGACAGCATGTCTGCCGAGATGTAATGATCGGAATTTCAAAGGTTCCTTAGCCTGTCAGATACCCCCCCACACACACACACGTTCCAGCCGTCTGCAGTGTGACAGTGACTGAGCTCCTGAGAACCGGTTATATACACTTACATGCCATAAAATCCTCTTTAGGACATGCCCATGTCTACGTCTGTCTTAGCAAGATGGGTGCTGAAAAAGAGGTCAGGGTTTATTATTCTCTAAGAATCCTCTAACTACTTTTTTTCTGGGTTGTGAGCCAGTAAGTTTGGGACTAAGCAACTAAAGGTCATCCTGGTTGCCAGGCACCTCCCTGGTTCTAGTGCCCACTGGCAGAGAGCCAAGTCACAGTGCCCGCCCGCGGTTAGCCTGGTCCCAGTGCCCGCCTGCGATCAGCCTGGTCCCAGTGCCCGCCTGCGGTCAGCCTGGTCCCAGTGCCCACCCGCGGTTAGCCAGGTCCCAGTGCCCGCCTGTGGTTAGCCTGGTCCCAGTGCCCACCCGCAGTTAGCCAGGTCCCAGTGCCTGCCTGCGGTTAGCCAGATCCCAGTGCCCACCTGTGGTTAGCCTGGTTCTAGAGCCCGCCTGTGGTTAGTCTGGTCCCAGCTCCTGCCCAGGGATAGCTTGGTCCTGGTGCCAGCCCATGGTTAGCCTGGTCCTGGTACCCACCCACACTTAGCCTGGTCCCAGCTTCCGCCCAGGGATAGGCTGGTCCTGGTGCTGGCCCATGGTTAGCCAGGTCCCGGTGACCGCCTGCGGTTAGCCTGGTTCCAGTTCCTGCCTGTGGTCAGCTAGCTACCCAGAGCCGATACAGGTGGCCAGACACATCAGGCGTCAACCCCCTCACCCACATGTGATCTAGACGCTCTCCTTACAGCTCGCTGGGAATCCTCAGCCACATTGTTTAAAATAAAACACCTCCATGTGCTCTGGTGTTGTGTCCTGGCGTCCATGGGCATTGAGGGGTGTGGTGGGGGTGCTTGCTGCATTAACTGTGCAGTACGCAGCAGTTTTCCAGTCGCGTCAGCTAATTTGGCGCACACCATGTTTGCAGGCCCTGAAAACTACAGGGGAATTCCCCCCCCCCCCCCCCCCCCGTATGAGCTGCGGACGTACCTGTTATACTTTAGCAATTTCCTTTGCCTCAGTATTGGTTGGGGGGTGTCAGAGGGGTCCCATGAGGCTGGAGTAATGTGGCTGTGTGTGTGTGTGTGTGTGTGTGTTTGAGTCATGCATGTGAGTTGTGCACTCAGATCAGCATTGCCCCCTCGCTATCCCCTCTGTCGGGCATGTCGCCATGACGACCTGCAGAGCCGATCTGCACAGCACTACATCGTGGCCGAGTCTCTCGAGCGTGAGGTGTGACACGATGGCCTTCCAGAGCAGTTAAGCCTGATCCCCCCCTGTGTGCAGGGAGGTGTGCCCTGTCTGCCTGTCTCTAATGTCACAGTCTCAGGCTTTGAAGTTGGAAGTTAGAATGTCTTCCTGTAGCTACTAAATAGTGAACCACACTGAAACCGCTGCGTGAAAATCATTCCTTTGGCTGAGCGTAAAGGCTTCCGCGACACATTCACCCCCATTTCTGAAAAGCTCTTTTAGGACTTCAGGCTTGGATATTATAAGCTCTTCCTATAAAAAAAAAACGATAAATTTTACCAGTAACACGGAAGATGCTTTTTCATCTTGGCAAACTGTTGCGATTCTGGGCACATCGCTGATGGTACGGTGCTGTTTATTTGTCCGCCAGAAGGCAAAAAGACTGGTTCAGAGAGGAAACCAAACGCTTCAGCATCACACCCCTCCGTCTACGTGTTTGTTGGCTTAACCTAGCTTACGGGATGTCCAGGGCCCATGCTTCTCTGGGGCCACAAACAGTGTGCATCCGCCGTAGTCATGGTAACGGCTGTTGTCTGGGGTGCCTCCTCTCAGTTTGCAATTGAGTCTTACTCGTAAGTCTCCCTTTCACATGCCTCACCTCCATGCCTCAGTGTCCGATTCCAAGTTGAATTTTATGGGCAGATATACCCACAGTTTTTTTTTTTTTTAATTAGCAGCATATTTATCAAAGCATTTTGCTGGAATGTCCAGGAGATTCTCAACCCTGGCCTGTGAAGGTGCTGATGTGAGTCACGGGTGTGTATTTCTGAGAGGGATTCAGATCCGTGACACTAAATGCCGTCGCGATGTCCGTGGGAAGCGCGACTCGGCTTCCAGCTGCTCGGCTTGATGCTGCCTGCGTTCCCAGCTTCCGCTAAACTTTCTGGAGCGAACACTGAGATAAATGAAATCCAGGGCCTCCGAAGGAGGGGGAGGCCAGGGGGGGGGGGGCTCTGATCCTCGGCACCCCTGTCAATGTCAGAGCAGTGCTCCCCGGTGGTGCAAAGGCAGGGCCTGTTCCAGCACATGCTTTTGGGGGAGAGATCTGACCTCACCGTCCCTGTGATCCCAGAGCGTGCACTGGAGCCAGGACACCAGGACCATCCACATGCAGAGCCAGCGCGTGTAAGCGGGTCAGGTCAGGTCAAGTGAAACGGACCGATTTCCCATAATGCACGTGGAGAAGCACCGTGACGACTCACCCGACCCAAATAGCATACATCAGAATCTCAAGCGTGGATATGTACCTATAAATGTAAATGTTTCGGTGGAGAGGAAACAGGAGGACAAAAAGCAAAAGGGAAAAAGGGGGAGAGAGAGAGAGCGAGATGCTGCGCACTGTGACACCCTTGGGTCATCCCCCAGATAGGACCCACCACCGAAAAAACAGAGGGGCGGGGGTGCTGTGCAGAATTCACTCTTTGGGTGTTTTTATTCATGATGAGGGGGTTAAATCCCCCTCCCCCTCATGTTCAGCAAGGTTTCCGTGGGCTCGCATCACCAGCCGGTGACAGGCCCCCGCACTTCGCCCTCGCCTGCCAGCGTGACATCAAAACAGCAGCCCGTTCAGAGAATGCGCCGCCGCCCCGGGGAGCTGGGGATGCACGTGAACGGCGGGAGGGCACCCCCCCACCCCCAAACGCCTCCCGTCTCCCAGCAGACGCCTGATGGGTGCGATTAGCATATGCATGGGATGCAAAGACGGACGGAAACAGCACATACTTCGCAAACAAATAAGGACAGCAAATGCGGCCTGCGTATTATTATGCTGCTGTTTAGGCTGTGAGACGCAGAGTGAGTAATTACTCTGCAGGGCCGGTACCTCGTAACCAGACAGGAGCTGCTTACAAACAGGTTTGGCAGTGAGTTTAAGGTAAGGCGTGGTACATGAGGTATTCCCGCCTTCATTTTGCACTCATCCAGGCATGAGGCTGATCTCCAGCTAATGGCTCTACATGTCCAAGCTGCGAATACCAGTGAGAATCAATACTGCTGTCCAAAGGCAAGACACCGTAACTGCGTATGTTGTCTACAGTGAGTTTGGGTCCCTAAGGCTCTGCTGTACCTCGTGATGAAATGTTCAGCCACGGTCGGTTTTGAAGAAAACCCATTCAATTTCCTGCCTTCTACACATATAGGTGACTGGTCAAAGAACTTCTAAGCCGTTTAACCCTTTCAGTTCCCGTGTTTTGCCTTCGTAGGGCAGAAAAGGTAGGCTGTAATTGCAGGTATGCAGGGTCCGGGCAGTATGGGGAAGCAGGCGCCGGCACTTAGTGAGGTCCACTCCCAAAACGGACTGAGGATACGCTGTGTGTTTGAGTGGAACGGTGAATGGAGGAAGAAAACTGAGAGGATGAGAGGATCTGAACTGTACAGTGAACTTCTGGGGCGGGGGGAGGGGCTTTAACTGCATGCCAGAAGGGGGCATCATAGAGCACATGTGAGAAGGGTTAATTTGGATAAATGGATACTTTACTAAAGGTCAGAGGGCCATCAGGCAAGTGATAGACTGAGTTCAGCAGGACACTATGATGTCAAAGCCTTTCTGATGTAAACAGGGCCATGTCTCTGCAGTGCGGGACAACAGGGTCTGCATGAGGGCTTTCCTCTCAGTCCATCATCTGCGTTGTGTCTGTGGATGTGTGTGCGTATGTGTGTGTGGGTGGGGGTGGGGGGGAGGTGTCCTCCTTTCTCCTAACTCCTCTTCATGGTTCTGTAATTATGACACTGCTTGAGTTAATGAAGGCCCTCTCCTAGACCCTGTACTGCATAAGTGGCTGGAAGATGTATGATGTTTTGAGGGCCCTTTAAAAAGCAGGCCTGTCTCTTTAAAAAGGGTGTCGCTATCACCATTATTAATTCCAAAGGGGCGCTGAACCAATCGCTGGCCTTCTGGGGCGTGACGGTTCCAGCGATTGATGCACTCCCATACCGACACCACCCCCCCGACACACACTGGCACGGGTCCTCGGGAAAGATTGCCTCACCACGGCCCCGTGAGCACGCGGAGGTGTGAGGAAATGCAAAACGCTCAGCAAAGCACGCATCCTGTTCGACGCGCTTCGCCGTCACGTTCAATTTGTGTGTTTGGGGCTGGCTGTCATAGAGCAACTGCGTACTGGCGTATTGAATTTTCTTTCCCAGCTTTAAATAGTGAAAAGAAAAAACACCGGCTGAAGACTATTTCGAAAGTGTTGTTTTTGATTTCTGCTGGCAGTGGGTTTGTCATTCCTGCTTTTCGGCAAAGGGGGTGCCGTGGCCCCCCGCCCTGCGGGGTGCTGGGCTGCATTCCCGCCTCTGGCTTCACGTTTCCTCTGGTTTACTTTCACGGGCCAAAAACATGCAGTTAGGTGGATGCGTGTCTAGTATAATCGTGAGTGTGTGCGTGACGGACCGGCATCCTGTCCAAGGTGTCCCCTGCTGCCTGGCCTGTGTTTCCTGCAACGGGCTCCAAGCTCACCGTGACCTGTTTTTTTTTTCTTTTTTTCTTTTTGCAGTTTTCAGGTATGCAGGAAAATAACATCCTGTTTTCAGGTGCAGAACCTGACTGACAATGTTTTAATTAAAATAACCTTTAAAGGTTCATTGCCAGTCCAGATCCGCACCCAGCATCTCACCCAGCAGTGTCTGGGCCTTTCGGGCAGTTAACACATTTTACGGTTTGGAGCAAAGATTTATAATGCAGCCCGTTCTGCTCGGAAACATTCACCCATATGATGGATTGTGCTGCCTCTGGCTCACAAAGACTTTGAAGGGAAATTTCCTTTGATATGTTTGTGCCTTAAAAATGCATACTGCATCTCCAAGTCCTGACTTATTATTTTTAAGATCAAAATCCCAGTGGCTTTATTATACAGCCATTACTGGCTCCCTCCTCCTCTCTACAAACGTCCATGCCCCTGATTCATATGTGGCGGGTTCTGTGTTTTGCCCGACACCCCTGGCGCTTGGAGAGCGCAGCCAGGACAGACGTCTGCTCACGCCTTCCCACCCCACAAAGGCGGCCATTGCCAGCCCAGGCATGGGGGCATCAGGGGGATAATCGCTACAGCCCAGCAGGTACAAAATGACCTGATCAGCTCAACGATGGCTGCCTTCCTTTCTGCCGTTGCTATGGGGATAGGCGGCAACTTCACATCTGAGGGGAGGGGCCAGGGGAGGGGCCACAGATGGAGACATGGAAGCCGCTTTGGAGACGGCAGCACGGGGTGGAGCTCAGCAGCCGAAGCCCCCAGGTGGTGTAGAACCTGCCCTTACGATCTGCCTGTTCCATTGACACAAAGTCACTGTAAGACGGGGGGGGGGGGGGGGGGGTTGTCTTTGCATCTATCTAGATGGTGGCTCTTGTTTATTAGTTTAATTTCAAGCGTTCATTGTCATTGCACAGGCAGCAGGTACAACAAAACTCAATCTTTCCTCTTACTCTGCCGCCAGGGACACCCACACATTTGCCGGTGAGAGCAAAGCTTGGGCTCAGCTGGTTTTCGTAGCGTCCCTCAGGATTAAGGGCCTCACTCAAGGGCCCAGCAGTAGTATGATTACTCTGCAGGCCATGGGGCTCAAATGGGTGACCTTCAGGAAATCGGCACCCACAGAGTCACGACCCGGACCTCATTCTGTCAACATGACACCTGGTTTTCTTTAGCCCAGTTCACGTTTCCACGTGTGCTTTTGTGCACTTTTAGGCTGTGGACAATCGTGCACACGGCAGCTTGTGTTCGTACTTCCTTTGTCCATGGATGTGGATGGTCACGGCATGGAGTATAGCGAAACAGGTAAAATTCTATGAACAGTTTTTCAGTTAATAGTCTACGCTTGGGCAGTACTAAGGTAATATGGCACACCGAGGCATACTGAAATCCTTATGACAAAATTCGTCGGAATTTCACCAAGATTTCATTCAGTTATTTCCCACATGTGCGGTTGATGTGCATATACATGCATGGTTTCTGCTAGACTTCTGAGCACACAGACCGCAGCCGTCCGCAGCCAACCCTTGATGATGAAATTTACTTCCCCTCATGCCCGGCGTCGAAGGTGTACGGGGAAAAGTGAAGTATTTATTGACCGTTATGCTCACGGAGCCACTCTGCAATGTGTAGGGCTGCCGCAGGCCTGCACAGTTCCAGGGGCTCCTGAGTCTGGGATAGGGGCCCAGTGTGATATGCTTCCACGGGGCCCCTGGTGTGGGGGATACATCTGTGCAAAGGCCTTGGACCGGCCAGAAAGTTGTGGTGAGCTGGGCCTGGGTGTGTGTGGAGGAGATGGGGGGGCTGACACATTACTAAGCCCTCTGAAAGACACGATTACACACACACAATGTGTATGCTTAACTGAGTGATCACGTGACTCTGTTTTGCACGCTTGCGGAAAAGCTGTTTGTTTCCATACCGGCTGCTTTTCATGATGGTTTGTTTCTCACACAGCACTTTCAGTCCTGTGGGCTACATGTAAGGTTTCACAACACCACCGGTTTTCATCTGGGTGTTCAGCTCAGTTTTCTGAGTAACAATATCACTTTCACTCTAATTGAAGCTGCCTGTATGGCTCAATGGGACAGGTCGATTCAAAACCATGGCTTGGACGTGGGCCCGAGTGTTGACAGTAATGGCCTCGTCTATCTGTTGGTTGTGTGTGTTTCTTTAATTTTTCAGAGTAGACCCACAAGAGAGGGACAGTCACTGAGCCATCGTGTGAAATGGGTGTGGGCTGTGATTTTCTCGGGTTACATGCGTACTCCGCGGAAGCTCGCAGGATGACGACCACGTTTTCACTGCCGGTCCTTGTCACAGTGTGGAGCCGTGAAAGGGATCGGATGCACGCAACAAAAATGTGCGAAAAACCCTGAAGATGTCAGCTGTCATACGGGCTTAAGGCATGAATTCAAAACACATGACTGTGCACAGAAGCAGACTTTCCCACTTTCAGCCAGTGCTGAGCCTCTGGCATGTAGCAGGCTTGGAATGGGGCTGGAATTCTGTACTGCGGAAATTCGGAATGGGGACTGATCCACATTTTTGGTGGATGGATGGATCACTCGTCTGTGGGCCATATAGATGAACAGGAACAGCCCCAACCGCCTTGTATGATGCACAGGGCCTTCTGTCCTTAGCTTTTCCGGTCAATGCTGTAAGGTAGGTGCCTTTCAAAATAAAGCTGTTGATTTCTCACTTTGTCAGCTTGCAGCCTTGATTTAGCGGGTTCTGCAGGCCCGGCGCATGCTGACGGCCCCTGCCCTCCAGGATTTAGTCTGTTAGCATTGGAAGGCTCATTATGTTCCCTAAACAGTTTTTAATTATTAGTGATGGTACAGCATTACCGTTGTCTTACTCTTAGAAATAAGGGGACTCTTTCTATAGAAGTAGAAAGTGCCTCTGCAAGCTGGTACTGGAAAAGTGTTTGGAGAGATGGAATTTTCGCCTGATGAAACAAAATTTAAAGGTCTGTGTTACATGAACAAGGTAACTGAATTGTCAGAATTTTGTTAAACACAAATATCATACTCAAGTGTGTTTAAGGTGCTATTTACAGATGTGTGATGTTCTGGCATATTTGGGTGAAAAATGGGTGAATCTGCGGGGGGGGGGGTTGGGGGGTACTTTTAAATTTAGATTAACGGTGCTGGGTTTTTGCAGTATGGATTATACTGTGCAGAGAGGTTCTGAGGCCTGCCGACGTGCAGCGAGGGACGCGTGTAATTACACCCATTATCCCCCCCTCCCCACTTTTATCCGCTGTGCTTTAGGCGGGTTTGGAAATAGCAAGCTCCCGTTTTATTCCCCGCACCCGGGTCTCTTTAGGGAACGTTTGCTATATGAGCTATATGAGCAATGAGCCATAAAAGCACCTTAGGAAAGGGCACCCAGGGCCAACACAACCAGGTGCAGGGGACCCGGGGGCCAGGTTCTGCCTCCCTAAGCCCACGGAACCACAGGAAGTGCTCCGGATGCGAGAGAATAGTGGCGCTGTTTCTGGCTCTAATTATTGTCACATTGCTGTCTGGGTTACAGCATTGTAATGACAGTCTGTGTCCTTACTTTCAGTGTGGCTTTCCACTGTCTGAAATCCGGAGGCCTCCTTATATCCAGCTCCCGAATCCAGAATCAGCTCTGACAGGACAGCAAATCCCAGAGCGGCGGCAGCGTCGGCCAAGCTTTCTGATTGGTGTGATAACCACCGGGGGCAAATTGGGGCGGACTTCAGGTGTCGGTGGGGGGAGGCTGTCGCCGGCGACCCGCCACAGCTACACTGGGGCTCAAAGAGCCACCTTTTCGTGGCAGCAGCCGTGAATCCACGAAATGACCCCCGTCCCACGCCCCCTGCATCATGGCGTAGGTGAATCCACAGATGTTGCGAAGGTCAGGCTGGCCGCTGAACCAAACCATCGCAGTGCGCTGATCAAATATCGAGGTATTTCTTTTGAAGTCTGCGCGCTTTAGACGGCGAATCGGACACATCAAAGAAAACCTTGAAGCCGCTTTTGATCGGAAGGAGGGTTCTGCCGGCTGAATGAGGCGTTGTTTAAAGCGTTGTTTAAAGATGGCGTTGCGGGGGGGGGGGGGTGCTCTTTGAAGGAGTCCCTAAAAGCCGCTAATGCCGAGGGACCTAGACGAGACAATTATGTACCTCTCAGAGTCATTTTAATTGTTGGGGGGTGAAATTAGTCCTGCTGCTCTGAGATGTCGGCTTGCACTTTTGTTGAAAATTGACTTGATAGGCAGCGTACGGTTTTCTCATCATTTGCCCATTATCTTGTTTTCAAATGCACCTCCCCCAGGATGCAGGGGGAGTGGAAGATGCTGGTTTAAGCAAAGCCAGTGAGAAGGAGACATCAGCATCTCCTGCCTTCATCGCCGTTGTCAGTTTGGGAAGAGGCATCGCTGTCCGTGATGTACCTGTATGGTTTGCAGGAGCCGCCGTGCACTGTACTTCGGCGCTGTAGGAGGCGAAGGACAGACCTGTCTGTCTGCAGACCGAGAGCTCCCCACCATCCCTTGCAGAAATAGCTTGCTTGTCGGTGCCTTATCTATTAGCCCTGAGGGAAGAGCTCGGCGTGGCTGAGAGGCGGGTGGATGACGCCGTTGCTCGAGAGAAGAGTGCTTCATATCTCCACAGCTGCTCCTCCCTCGTCCCAGTCAGCCGCTCACTGATGAGGGAGAGTACCCTTCTGCTCCAGAACGTAAGCGCTTCCAGTCTGAGCAGGGGGTCCGTATGGGACTCCGGCCCACTCTGGATGTCAGAGGATGAGGAGGATATAAATTGCTGGGGGAATAGGCTGAGCCAGGCCATGTGGTAAACACACAGAAGCACACATGGGTACGAGACAGGAATATTTTTGGTGTGCCCTAAGGTCATCTGAAATTCTCCAGCAGCCTTGTGTCTTGTGATTCAGGGGGTGTGGCCTCACACTCCAAGGCCGCAAACATGGAGGGAAGCTGACCAACTTGGTGGCATCAGAGCAGTAATGTTGGCACTAAGTAGCATGAGGAATGAGCCACGTAACATGGGAGCTTTTGAAAATATTTTTACCTGTCACTATAGACAAAAGGACTAGTTGTATCAACCATTTTGGGAATATGTAGGGCACCTGAATTCTACCAGTCACAAAGCTGACAGTGCTTTTGAGCTCTGGAGGCGACACACAACAATATACACTTCTGTGATATTTCCCATAATGCACAGGGTGAAAATGCTACTGGACGTTTCCTGGAATGCTACTTCATGTCTATCCTAAAAAGATGTATGTTGCATTTTTTGGGTTTTATTTTGAGTGTAAGACTATTTTTAAGTTTTCTTTTGTCGATCTCAGATTTTTTTTTTGCGTGTTTGCTTCAGTGCAGAGTAGAGAGAAAATTCTAAAATTGCTGGAATAGACAGAAATGACCTGTCGCGGTGGGCAGGCCACGGAGCAGCGACGTGGCGCCTTTAGCACTGAACAGCGGCTAAGCAGCCGGGGGGCAGATAAAGGAGAGGATGGAAGCGCACGGAAAGGCCGTCTCTGCCGGGGGGCGGGGGTGAGCATGACCCTGGCATCTTCAACTGACTGAACCAACACCAAGAGCTGTCTATTAAAACAAACAATCTTTTAAATAATCATTTAAAAGTGGCAATTATCCGTGCGGCACCTCAGCGCGGGGCACCGGCGGCCTCGGGCTTCCCGGACTGCGGCCCCGTAACTGCCGGCTCCCCCTCCTGCTTGCCTGCCCTTTCTCCAGGTACTGCAGATTTTAGTCCCCCCCCCCACCATAGGCTCCAGTCTTCTCACAAAACTGCACTGGATAAAAGGTTATGGAAAGTGGATGGATATAATTAAAACTGTATATATAATTTGTGTGGTATTTGGATATATAGCATTGGGGGGGGGGGTGGGGGGGAGTTATGACAATAGGAACGGATGATTATGTCTGGGTCTTACAGAGGTGACCTGTTTTGGTTTGTTTACCATGGTACAGAGTGTACTGTTATTTAAACAGTGTTTTTTTGTAATTATTACATTGTGGGAAGCAGATTTCCCCCACAATCTGATTAAACCCTGTAAGTTTTTATCTTGTTTCCACAAGAATAACCAAAGTTTTATAAAAATCCATGACTGCAATCAAAAAATAAAAAATGCCAAAAGTCTTATATTGTATTTGGTTGCTTTTGGTTAAGGTTAGGGCTGGGTAGAGGCTATGGGTGTCATAATTGGGATTAGCGTTATGCCCATAGAATTGAAATGAATTGAAGATTCCCCATAAGGATCTGAATATGTGGACTGTGTGTGTGTGTCTGTATGTGCGCACGAGTGCATGTGTGTCAGTGTGTGCACGTGTGGGTGTGCTTTTTCAGGCACAGAGAAAATGGACTCTTCTTGCGGTACGTGATGAGACCACGCCCACGGGGCCTCTGTCGAGTTATCGTTGTTGACAGAAATACTTTAAACATGTGGGAACAATTAACAGTCGCGCACGGGTGTGAACTGTGAGACGTTCTGCGGTTCTGGAACGCACGTGTTTCCCATCCATGCAGTTTGCACGAGTGCGGTGAGCCTGGGGCCTGTCCGGGGGAGGGTAGGGGGGGCCCGGGGGCACCTTGATAAGCAGCGGGGATGATGGATGGATGTGGGCGCTTTAAGGAAGACGACGTGAGAGACAGAAGCTTGGGAGACAGCAGAATATGAGAACTACTGTCCACTGTTCTTTCTGTAGTTTCTATATAGCTGGGTATGCAGTTCTGGTTAAGTAATTCCTTTAAGGGGTTAACTAACTAGCTAACTCCATTGAGGGATTATCTAATCGGGATTTGAACCACAGCCTTCAGATTTGAACCAGTAGCCTTCGAGGTGTGAATCCATCCCCTCGATAGCTGTGCTGTCCTTGTAATGGTTAACTGCCATTATTTCTGTCTGACCCAGTATCTATAAAATAACTATTTATGCTAATTACTTCTGAGTATTTGTTAGCTTATTGCATATTAATCATCAGTAGGATGTGCAGGGAAAGTGAGCAGTGAGGCTTTAGCACATCAGCAGCCCAGGCTCACTAATTATGCACTTGAAGAGCAGTTCATTACTTTAATCTGATTGTCTAGCAGTGGAATAGAACGGATATAAGGAACAGCTGGGGGGGCTGGCGGGTGCTGGCGGGGGGGTAGGCTATTTCTTCCGGCGAGTGATTCCACTGCTTTGGTTTGAGCGGCTTCACTGCAAACGCGAGGCTGGCGTCTGTCAGAGCCGCACGGCCTCCGCGTGTCGGCCTGTCTGCTGCGTGGACACCTGCTTGTTTCATTCCTGGTAACTGTAAGGTACCTGTGCGGCCCGGCTCACTTGGGTGGCCATGCCGAGCCTGGAAAGGCACCAGGGGGTAATATGCTAATATGACATTTTATTATACATTAACCACCCATCTTTCAAGTAAGTAAATAGCCTGGAAAGATAAACTGTCTGGAAGACCATCTGAGGATGTGGCTGAGCATGCAAACGCAGTAATAAAGTAAATATAAATGTTATTTCTGTTATATTAAGGACAGGAAGTCACCAGCAGGGTGTGGGCAGCACAGCAGGGTCCTACACATCAGACACTGAAGTTCAGTAAGATCTTTTAAATTCTTCATTCAAATTAATATTTAATGGCACGACTAGCTATAGTATTTATTCTGTCTTTGGCCCATTCTATAAGATAAAAGGAAAATAACAGGACCTTTCCCCTGTTTCTGCAGTCCGTGTGGTCCGGCTCAAGCCTCTGATACTCACATGTCCTTGGATGTGGGGGCCTGTAGCTAGCCTCCCAGTTCATTTACTGTATTTAAAAACGCAATTTCCTTAGATGGTAGTATACTCCTGTGGTTTCTGTTTTGGGGAGGGGGGGGGTGTAGATTATCTCATTCATGTTTAGATCAATAAACAAAATTACACAGCCACAGAAGGACAATGCTTGTGCTCTCTCTCTAATGGAAACAAAGCCAACACCAATACTGTTTTCTCTAAACTAATCTGCATTGATTTTAGGGTACTTTTATAGATGGAAAGGCTCTCCATTGATTGGAGGCGTTCTCGCCGCAGTTTGGGTCTTGTGGTCCGTCTCCAGGGAGAGCCCCAGGGGAGCCTGCGTGTGGCCCCGGGCCCCCGACCCGGACCCAATGCGAGGTCATCAGGCCCCTGTCTGCTGGGCGGTTGCCGTGGCTGAGGCTCGCCACTCAGTGAAATGGTCTGAGTTCCCCAGGGGAGGCGTCAGTATTTAGTGGCAGTAGCTGTACCGCGGCTCCCCACTTTTCAATTAACGGCGGAGATTACGCATTCCGCTGGAAGCCATTTGTATTCTTGAAAAGGGCCCTAATCAGGGGAAATCTCCTGCTGGCTGCTGGCACTTAAATCCTTCGTCGACTGCACCTCGCAGACGGCTGCAACGCCGACGGTGCGTCGGGAGAAGAAGAGCGATCCAGCTGCCGATCACCATAAACCCCCCACACCCCCTGCGTTCGTGCCGTAGGCTGGCACACCTCAGCGTGGGCCGATTGGCCTGGAGAGGCTCAGATGTCTACAAAAGGGGGGGGGTAGGGATACCGGGCAGCACTGTGTTTTGGCATTTTGGGACAGTGGCTTTCGGGGGAGCCCTATTTTCCGGTGTGCACCATGACTTCCCAAGCCACATGCAGGAGCATACATATATCCAGCTCGCAGGATCCTCATTGCCGGGGACCCGAAAGGGCTGAACCCCAACACCTGGCTGCGACAGATAGACCGCCATTTCTAGGGGGTGGGACTGGACCCTGTGTCGGCCTGGGGGGGTCGCCAACCGGGATGCCAAGGTGTTTTGTTGTGTGGTGGGTGTGGCAATGCGCTGTGCGACTGCATGCTCCTCAACCTGACCTGACCTGACCTGTTTTCTTAATTGACTAAGCTCCTCTTAGCTCCCCCGTAATTCAAGCCCTGGGGTTTCTTTTGTTTAAAACATTGATAATTGTTTTATGTTTTTATGTATGTTTATGTTTAAAACAAAATTTTTGTGCGCCCTATAAGCCCGCACAGCGCCCTGTAAGACCGCACAGCGCCCTGTAAGCCTGCACAGCGCCCTGTAAGACCGCACAGCACCCTATAAGCCTGCACAGCGCCCTCTAAGCCCGCACAGTGCCGTTTCCCGCCGTCTGGTTTCCGCAGCATGTGGAGACGGGGTGCCCGCGCAGTCCAGCTTACCACTGTTCTGCCGGTGACTATAATTAGAAAAATCTTTAATTATCGTCATTCCGAGAGCCTTCATTTTGGGAAAATGGTACAGTCCTGCAGGGGCGTAGCACCAAATTCTGGGCCCTATGCACAAGCAGTGGCCATGGGCCCCCGTAAGCTCGAGGTTCACAACTACCTACAACCTCAGGGGCCCTCCCCCCACTTGGGGCCCTGGTAATTTAGTCCCACTTTTCACCCAACTACGACGCCCCTGCAGTCCTGTATGCCAGGGCAGGTTGCTGTTACGTTTTTCTGCTTAATATGGTTAAGGAATTGACTCATTGGGCCCCAGTTTAGTGACACAACTGCTGGGTTGGGGGTTCGAGTTCAGCCCAGGATCTGTGTGTGTGCGTGTGTGTGTTGGCATGTTAGTTAGCATGTTCTACCCGTGTTCATCTGGAGTTGCTCTGTTTACTCTCTTTTTCTCCCAAGACCCAAAAGCATGTGGTTTCTGTGGGCTGGTGTCCCCAGACTCCACAGTGAGTTGGATTGGCCCAAGTAGGACGCCCTGGCCTTGTACCCTGTGCCATCTGGAGGGTTATAGCTTTGTTCCCTATAAACCTGTCCCTCTGTAGGGGGTTACATTACAAAAACACGTCCATCCATCCATCCGCACCAGCTTGTCCTACGTCAAAGGAACCTCAGAAGCTTTTTATGATGCCTAGTTTATACAGCAAGTCATCGTAATTGAGATTTATGTTGTTTAAATGAAAAAAGAACTTTGTTTACTCAGAGTTGGAAGAAGAGCAGCAGATCATAGTGGAACCAAAATCAGCTCCTAGAATTAAAATTTTAATCACCATTTGAGCCCCTTTCTGGCTTTGAGTTTGAATTTGAAGAAAATGTGTTTAGTTGAGGTTTTAAGTCTGCCTTGTTATCTGTGCTGATGTGTGGCTTTTGCCAATCAGACACAATGAAAGCAGCCGTGCGTAAATAACAGCATTTGGGACGTGAGGTTTGGACTCTCCCGGGCCGAAACCCCCAAAATGCTGTCTTTATAAATCCACTGTACCAAGCGACGCCAGGGAGGGCTACGTTTATCCAGGACTGTCATTCCCACAAATTGTCAAATTGTTATTGCTTCTAGAAATCCAGGCCCAATATTCCCTAACATGTAAATAAGAACATCCATCCATCCATCCATCTTCCAACCCGCTTATCCTGTTCAGGGTCGCGGGGGGTCCGGAGCCTATCCCAGAAGCA
>JAODKL010000009.1:8879384-8890540 GCA_026780765.1 Petrocephalus schoutedeni
GGGGGGGGGGGGGGGGGGGGGGCTCTCGGGATTGGAAGAGCGGGGGATCTGGCGTTGATTTCACTCACCGTCTTGTGGCGTTCCAGGAAACCAGGGAAATAGGCAATAAGGGCTGTGGCTGATGGTGTCAGTACCAGGGGCTAAAGGAAGAGACCCAGTTGCCGCTGGACTAGAGGAGCTGCAAAAGGGCAGAAGGGTGTGGCGAGGGGTGCAGGTACTCCAGGGCGCAGGAGACAAAGGAGCTCAGCTTTGCCGCCTGGGTGCCTGTTTTCAGGGAGTGAGAGAAACTGACTCAAAATCCTGTGTAGCCATTATTAGCAGGGGAACAAATTGCAGTTTCCTATGCGGGTTCCTCCACTGGTGATGTTCACCATCCCTAGGGGTGTCACCGTCTGGCCAGCCATCTCCCGGCAGAGCGCCGAAGGCCTTGGGTGGCCCTGGCCTGTGACTGGGGCACGGTGAGAGGGAGAGATGGGACGCGCCGTCACTCAAACTGGGGCTTCTCCTCCTCCTCGCTTGACGAGGGTGCTGCTGCCGTAATATATCTCAGTTTTCCGTGAAAAGCTACAATGTTGAATATCTAATGAGCAATTAGGGGCTGCACGTCCGCGCCTATTACGCCGGGCCCTCTGAAGTCTGGGAGCCACTCGCCAGCAGTAAATCATCCCACCCTCCAGTTTAAACTCTTCCCATGAAATATTTAGTTACTCACTCGCTTCCTAATAGTTTCAATTGATCTCAGTCGACACTGCGTATCATTAAAGCCACAGACTTCGAGCCCAGAGGTGTGGATCCCCTTGGTGTTTGTTTGATGACGGACCCGAGGGGCTGAATGCTGTTGTACCTCATCCAGATTCTCTCCTTTGTTACAAGAAAAACAAAACTGCAGATTAGCATCGCCACTAGCAGCCTCTGACCAATGACTGCTCTCCGGTTAGGGTCTCGCCTTCTGCGTTAACCTGGCCTGACATTCGCTGTACCGCTGGACGCCAGCCAGAGACACTGAGGCTGCTTTACATAGGCTTACTATCATGCCTAGATCTTGAGGCTTTCTGCTCACTGCCGGCACGCTTCTCCAGGCTGCCCTCCAGTTCTTCAAATTGTCAGGTTTGTCAAGTTTTCTGAGCCTTGGGGGGGGGGCGTTGTGTTTACCATCTGCAGCTGCTGGCATGCGTTAACCTTTGCATAGACAAAGCACAACCCCCAGAGGACTTGCCGGGAATAGGGATCTTGTGGGGATGCTGCCGTTTCTTGCAGATGCCCTCATATTGATTCAGCGCCCCCCTCCCCTCCACTGCACACACACACACACACAAATACGGGCACGCACTCTGGGGCCTGGGGGGGCAGCACGCTCCCTAAGCCCCAGGAAATTCACCCCACATCTGCCTAGCTACAGCTATAAACAGTCCCCTAATATTTACCCCAGTAAGTGTGCACCGTACACAGTATTTTGACAGTGCATGGACAGCATTACCATACCCACAAACAAAATGTATAGCGTTAAAATGGAAACCATGACCTCCGCAGGTAAAACTCGCCAGGGCCTGGGTAGCAGTAACGGGGGGCGTGGCTTAGGGCAGAGTGACAGGCGGTGCCGTCCTCACGCCGTGCCTTATGGGTAGCTGAGCCTTTTCTGACCATCTCAGCTCAGAATGCCGGAACGGATTGCTTTTGGGGAGACTTACTGGGGGGCTTGTGAAGAGGACCAGTGACTGATTTCGAGACCGTCGGCTATGAGAGGACTTGCAATATTGGTGACCTTCCCAGAAGTTTCCGGTGCTCACGCTGCACAAGGAGCGGTAGGGGAGAAGAGCTCGGTGTGGTGGCGATGTCACCATCACCTCTGCTTACGCTACTACCCGGGAATCCCAGGCCCAGAGTCCTGGCTTCGGGACTCGGGGATAAAGAGGATCTGTACAGTGCAGCCCTTCCCAGACGTCTCAAGCTGTTGTTCCTCGTTGCTGTGATGCTGCTGCTGATGGCCTCAGTGGTGCAGAGGCTTCCTCTCTCTGGCCTCCATCTGTCCTGTTATCCAGGCGAGATGTTATAGGTTTTGCTGGAGCTAGAACCTAAAAACAAATGGCTGAAATGTGTGTAGGAATGCAATGGATATTAAACAAACATCTTGGCCACTAGCTGCGAGGGCATTCCAGCCTGAGGCACCAGCTGGCTTCAAGGCTAGCCGCGGCATGCCTGGGTAAGCGCCATGGTAAGCATAAGAGCCATGGGCAGAGGGGTGGCTGGGCTCTCTCCTGGGGGTGCCTCATAAAGGCGGGGAGCCGGCCTTGTCTGTCCGCAGTCCTCACTGCCTGTCAGGAGTGGCACAGCGAGGCACTCTCCCGTAAGACTCCCCAAACCCCCGCCCCAGTACAGCCAATCCCTTAAGAAGGCCGCGGTGGTGGGATTAATCAGATAATTTCTAGCAGATTTTGCTAATTGATAGATGCAGCTGTTAGTTCTATCAGTAGCTGCTCCGCAGGCAGAATTTTCCCGGGTTTGTTTTGTTCCTTCGGGTAGTAAAACAGATAATTAACTGAAAAGGGTGAAAACTTGTGTGTTTTTTTAAGAACAGGGCTAATGAGGCCGCTCGGATGTTTTGATGCGGCTCGGCTCGTGTCATATGGCTAAGTGAGCTGTCGCCCTGGCAACTGCCAGCATGGGGGGTCCGGGGCGTTGCGGGCTGTTGGTGGGGGGTCGCGTGCCCTGGAAGCGTGTGGGGTCCACACGCCGGGCATTCCTCCCCTTGGCCTGGCGAGCAGATGGGCGGCAGGCCTGGTGCTGCGAATTCCGGCTCATTACGGATTTCCTCGCCAGACACCGTCACCGGGGGTGCCGTATGGAGCCCTTAATTTCCCGTTTGCTGGGTGTTCCTGCATTAGAGGATAAGGCTGTCCCAGGGCACTGACAGGGCTCTTCTGGGAGACTTAGGCTGTGTCACACGCAGCCGGCATGGCAGCTCCACGCTGGGTGCGGCCTCTTACCCCTGGTGTTCTTTGTCTTTTCTCAGTCTAGCTCCCAGCTATTCCATGTGCTCTCTCTCTCTCCCTGTCACCCCACGTCTCTCTGTCTCTCCCCCTCTCAGTCTCTCTCCCCCTCTCTCCCCCTATCTGTCTCCATCTCTCTCTCTCTCTCTCTCTGTCTCTGTCACCCCTCACTGTCTCTCTCTGTAACTGTCTCTGTTACCCCCTCTCT
The DNA here is from genome assembly GCA_026780765.1 of Petrocephalus schoutedeni. NCBI lineage: Eukaryota > Metazoa > Chordata > Actinopteri > Osteoglossiformes > Mormyridae > Petrocephalus > Petrocephalus schoutedeni. The sequence continues at coordinate 8,882,580 of JAODKL010000009.1, forward strand.
CTATCTCTCCCCCTATCTGTCTCCATCTCTCTCTCTGTCTCTCTCTCTTTGTCTCAGTCACCCCCTCGCTCTCTCTGTCTCTCTCTGTATCTGTCTCTGTTATCCCCTCTCTCTATCGCTCCCCCTATCTGTCTCCCTCTCTCTTTCTGTCTCTCTCTTTGTCTCTGTCACACTCTATCACTGTATCTCTCCCACTCTCTCTCTCTGTCTTTGTCACCCCCACCATGCCACAGGGCCATATTTCCAGCTAATGCCGTTATTCCATCTCACTGGATCAGCAGACGGTGATCGGGTCGTTCCGGCCGTGTCTGTGGACGGGTCGCACTTGCTCTGCCTCCCCAAGTGACATATAGTTTGAAGACATATTCCAGGCATGCCAGAACACCCCATGACATGAGTCTTCCTCTGAAACTGGCGAGGGATGTTCACCAGCACCCAGGACCCTGAAAGGTGATTAAGCAGCAAACGCGGCTTACCGGCTCAGCTCCACGGTGTTGCCGGAGAAGCGGGATTCATTATTCCCTCCTTCCATGCTGTCTGGAGAGGAATGATCGGCTCATAACTCAGCGGGTGTCCTGCTGCTGCGGCCTTGCAGCCCAGTGCTCAGCGAATCGCTCAGCATGCTGACAGCGCATTCTCAGATGGGGAGGGGGGAGCGGGTTTTGTCGGGGGCAGGAAGAGGGCTCGAGTTTAATCTGGGACATCAGAAAGGCCCACGCAGCATGGAAGTGGGGCTTTGTTAGGGTTTGTGGGGGACAGGTCTGTCTGCGACAGGGAGAGAGAAATCTCGCTATAATTAGGGATTCCATTCAGGGCCAGGAGAACAAGCCCCTGATGTTGTGTCACCAGCTGATTTTGATGGAGTTAGTGATGGAGATACGGAGCCGACACTTTCAACTGAGCTGCAGTTCACATCAGTCCTGTCTTTCTGAAGTGGCTTAGAAGATAATTAAACCCTCTCCCCCGCAGCCGTGCAATACCACTCCCATGTTGGCAAAACAGTGCCCACTTCAGGCAGCCGCTTGTCGTATCTGCTCGCGGCAGCTTTGCCACCTGGTAATGGCACCTAGCACATTAAATTGGGCCCTTGGCCTAGCAGTGAGACGCGGCAGCATGCGGCTCCTCTGCTGGAGCCGTCAGGATGGCGCTGATTTCCTTGCCGCGCGGAATGGGGGCCCCTCCCTAGCAGCATCCCGTTGATTAAGTGGGTGCTCTTTACTGAAGATGAGATTGCACCCCCCCACCCCCCTTCCCTCCCCCACCTTTTGGCAGGTGGTCCGGTGATAAAGACGTCCCAGAAGAATAGAGGAGAAATTAAATGTAGCGGGAGCCTGTGTTCAGGGGAGAACCAGGAACCAGAAGTCAGCAGCGGGACACCCACTCAGATTAGGGCAGGGGCCCGTCCCGCTCCGTGGGACCGGCTAGCCGAAAATGACTGTGAGGACTGGGGTTGGCTGTAAGAGCTCAGACGCTCTGCTGGGCTCGGGTGGGCATGTCACGTGCTCGGGTTCCATCGCGTCCGTGTGACAGGGTCCAGGACCACGATCTCGCTGCGGCCCGGCCGGAGCAGGACAGATTAGGGGAGCTGAAGGGTATGGGTCCAGGCGGGAGGAGCAGCCAGGGTACTGGCACTCTGGATTACAGCCATGCTGTTAGAACAACATAATCACAGTGGAAGGAGAGAGGGGCGAGCTGAGAGGGGCGGCCGTGAGGGGGGGCACACACCCGGACCTGAGGCTCTGACTCATATCAGTGCGGCCATCTGACCGTCATGGCCTCCCTACAGGATGTGCTGATTGCATCACTGACTGATCAGATACAAATTAAGGGCAGAATCATACACAGATAACAGGAGTTTATTTTATACAAAATTGTGCCCTTCCTGGGTTGTTCCCTGCCTTGCGCCTATAGCCTCCGGGATGGATATCTAGCTGACAAGTCCTTGAGATAAGAAACCTCTGGGGGTCAGAGGGCAGCTGCCCCCCCAGGCACACTGTGCTGGAGAAGGTGTGGGACGCGTGGGATGTACGGGACACATGGGACATGAGGGACATGTGGGATGTGTGGGACATGTGTGATGTGTGGGACACGTGGGACATGTGGGAATGTGTGGGACGTGTGGGATGTATGGGACATGTGGGATGTATGGGACATGTGGGACGTGTGGGATGTGTGGGACATGTGGGACGTGTGGGATGTATGGGACATGTGGGATGTATGGGACATGTGGGATGCGTGGGACGTGTGGGATGTGCCACTCCACCAACAAGATGGCTCACATGGTCAAAGAGGTGTAAGCAGAAACTGCCATCCTACCACTGATTCTTTTCACTGATTACTACCCCTAAGAGTCTCCTCCAGGAGTCTGTTTTCACTCCATACTTGGGCTCAGGAGAACAACAATAGAGTTTTAAAGGCTCTACACACAATTTTAAGTCATAGTTGCCCATCAAGTTGAGTGACGTTGTAGTATACAATAACATTCATTTTTTCCTATAGTTACAGTTAAACAGTCACAAAGAGAATCAAGCACACGTGTTCTCAAGATGTCATATCGATTGACGGCAACATTGAGCCTGATTTTTAAATACACGCATCAGATTATGCTATTATTTATCGCCCATGAAACATCACTAAATTGTGTTCTCCTCAGTACTGAGATTCCTGAAGATTCTATTTTCCTGCATCAGCCAGGAAACAAAGCTCAAATGCTTGATGTTGCCACCTATATTTGTGATGGAATCAGAGTAAAAAGTAGTTTTTTTTTCTTTCATAATGTGAAAATGATGACAGAACAGGTTTTTAATAATGAAATACAATAAACCCAGATAAGAATGTGTGCAATTTAACAAAAAAATCAATGAAAGAATCATGAAAACACCTACATTTAGAAGTAAATTCCATCCGGACATTTATACTGGGCATTTGTCTCTCTTTTGCCTAGAGGAAGTGTTTCATTTCCCGGTTGTTATGCGGGTATCGTGCTGAAGGTCTCCTCCTGCTAATGGCGCCCAGGCTTGATCTGGCCGGGCCTCCGCGTGCGTCCCTTTAAATCTCGGACAACCTGGAATAGACAAATGGATGAGGCTAAATCTCATTTTTACAGCTACGAGTGAAAACAAAGACGCCAAACATTGTGGTAGACGTGCGGAGCGTGTCGCCCGCTAGGCTCGGTGCCGACAGCATGTGCTTTGTTGTTATAAAGGGTCAGATGATGTAGTCACATGACATCTGCGAGCCTTAGAAACGGGGGCCGATTTCCTGTCCCCCTTCCATATTCAGCCTTAATTTGTCTGTCACTCTTAAAACAGAAGTAGGTCCATAAAGAAACCCAGCAATGGGAAGTAAATGTTGTCTGTTTAGCGATGGTAATTAGTGTATGGCAGTTTGTTTCCACCCGCTGGTGTAGCCTAACCCCTAACCCCAGAGGAAGCCCCTTTCCTCTCCCTGACACATGCCAGGACACATGACTGCAGGTACCCCATCTGAGAGGAGCAGCAATCCCTGGAAGAGGCTGCTGGTGGCAGCCTTAGGCTGGCTGTGTGGCCGAAATGCCTCAGTTGTAGATAAAAACGTACGATAAGTAACCGAACGATGCTAATGGTAATACCACCCTCACAGAGGCTTAAAAACAAGGAGGGCAAACTGGCTGTAGCCATAACAGTCGTAGTCCTGGGCGTTGTGTGCTGTTTATACTGAGGTTATGATGACTGGTTTCTCCTTAATGGGTCACGACACCAGCAGCCGTGCGTGCGTGATAGACCCGGCGGAGAACCTGATCCCTGCTTGTATTAGTCCCACGTGGCATGTTTACCCAGAATCCCGACTTCTGAGAGACTCCCTTTCCTTTCACTGCATTTTGCCTCTGCGGCATCAGCCGATTGCTTACCTTCATCAGGAGCTGAGGTGAGCCTTCCGGTGTGTTCCGTTGAGGGTTTGCTAATGGTTCCATTTGGGCTTTCTTCTAGTGTTTTGTTTTTACGTCCTCCAAAAAGAGGAGGGGGGGGGCACATTTTTATCCCGCAGTCAGGCATAGTCACAGCAGTCTGGTCATGCTGACATCTTTGGTAGGCACTGACCTCTGGAAAAAGGAAACAAGGCACATGATATTTTTGGGACAATGCCCCAGGTTGAGAAACTACAGTCTGTAGGTGGGCTCACACCTGCCCCCTATGGGTACATTCGGCGTATTCTATAGTCTTACTTCGGCCACTATAAAAGAAAATCAAGATCATATTCAGATTTTCAGCCCTGTTCTCTGCCTATGAAAACCTCTGGATATGAAATAATTGTTCAGAATGACTGCTAATGGTGTACGTACTTCGGTTGTTCCTTCAGTGTGTGGCACAGAGAGTTTGCTGAATGTCCTTTAAAGCTCAGTGTGTCTATGGTTCTGTAGTCCACACACTGCTCTCAGAGCTCTGCGTCAGTAATTAATTTGGCCGTTTCCAGATCGCTGCAGGTATTGCGTGCTGCATGGCTGCAGCACACAGACACGCGTCGCATTCTGTTCTGTCCCTTTAGAGGTGGGATTACAGCAGCAAGGGGAGGATTCAGGCCCATCACAGAGCGATGCCTCCGCGTGTGGCCATGAAGTCGCTGAGCACGCTCTGTCGCCTGACCCGCGGGCTTTACATTTTTTGCATGCCCCGCCATTAAGTTCGTTTCTGACTCAGAATGGCAGCGCATCAGGAATTTAACCGGCGTTTAGGTGCTTTTGTTCGTGTTCCCTAGTGGCGTTTCTTCCCCCGATGTTCTCCATAGTGCCGTAGTCTAGGGCTTTTCATCTCCCAAGAATTCAGCCTTTGCTCAGCAGAAAAGAGTCACAGCCGGTTCTGGGAGAGGCTTCGGTCTGAGCCGTGACCCAAGCCCGCATGACCGAACCGTTCAAGGCGGCGGGAGCATGGCCCCGACCTCGAGACGCCCTCCCTGCTCCTCAGCATAGTTTAGTCTAGTTCAGCTGTTATTTTGCCTTTGGAGAATGAGACCTTTCTGACAGAATGAGATACTTATGAGCCTTGAAGTCAAGCTATTTTCTTTAAAGGGCAGCAGGGTAAAAGTGCCGTGAAGTGTCATTGTGTAATTAGACACCGCTGTTTGGTCGCCTGGAACTCGCCACCTTCTGCTGACCCCATAGGGGGCAGGTGGCTAAGGGTGGACTCCACAGGAAGTGATGTAATGAAGGCAGAACAAATTGTTTCATAGATTTATGTAGCGTAGAAATCCTAATAGGGATTATAAAATGACTAAAGGTCACCATTCAAACAAGCATGGGGCTAGAGGCTGGAACCTGTATATGAATATGGAAATCTGTCCAAAAAAATGTGGCCGATTTGCCAGAAGCCCCCTGAGCCATAATGCTATGCGCGGTGTGACGAGCTTCTGGCCAAAGGAAATCCATTTTTCTGCTGCAGCCAGCTCCCAACTCTTACCCTTGAGACAAAACTTTTTAGTAATTGTCTTGACATCAGAATATGCCACATAGGCCTCAAAAAGCATGCGTGTGTGTATGGGGGGGGGGGGGTCAAAATAGAGGCTTGCTGGAAGGTAATTTGCAGTCATTTCTGGGGGGGCTGCAGGGCTTGATGTGAGTGAATGCTGGCTGTTGGAGGCCTAATGTGGGCGAATAACAGAGCTCTGGAATACAGGCTACAGAGTGGGGATTATGCTGCCACAGCACCCCACACTCCGGAGCCCCGTCACGTAGTGGGGGGGTGGGTTTAGGGAGCGGCGTGCGTGCGGGGGGAGGCTGTAGTTAGACTTTTTGCAGGATGAAGTATGGAAGGATCCTCCCAGCTCAGATAAGGCTCGCACATTATTTCCCCCAGGCTGATGTCTGTGTATTCGTATTAATTACACTGTGAATTATATTTCCATCCGATGGCTGATTAGGGGTTTTCTGATTGTCTGTGGGCCGGGCTCTTCCTCACAGGCTGTGATACTGACTTCCAGTTAAAGCACAGCGGTGCTTAATCATGTCACTTTCATATTAGGGAGAAAAAGAGCGCAGTGCTTGCTGATAGCATTTTAATAGACCGAGTGGGTGGGGCCTCAGAGGCACACATGTCTGGATACATGCAAATACATCGGGTGCCAGTTGATGAACTCCTTGCGATGGCCAGATAATAACAAACTGTTTTTAGTACCTGCGTGGCGTGATGGACTGGCTTAGGGACTAGCACCTTGCCTCTGTGGTTATGGATTTGAATCCTTCCCCTGACCCTATGCGTGTTCTCCCTATATTTGGATGGATTTCCTTCCAAAGTCCAGGAACATGTCCTAGGTGAGCTGGGACCCTGCGACGGGGTGGCCGGCTGCCCCTGTGCTCCCCACGATGGACCAACCGCGATCCTGGCCAAGACCACTATCTGCGCGGCGGGCAGATCTTACGTGAACCTTTCTGCACTTCGTAGTGTTACTCCGTTCATTTTTTGTGAATGGACGGATGTTTCTGACCGGGTGCAAAGGGGCGAGGATTCGGCCGCACGTCACCGTCCCGCGGGTCGATGACGAGCGACGCGCTCGCCCACATGGAGCCCATCTGCTGATTCCCCGCTTGTTTATACAGCGACTTATCTGCCGTGAGAGCCGGGGGCTCGGGTGGAGTGTCCTGGCTCAAACTGCGACACCAGCTCCGGAGCCATCATCATGCTGGGGCAGGAGGGGCGGGGGGGCCGGGGGCGGTGGGTTAGAAGAAAATGTACATTTCCAAGGTAAGTTGCAATACTCAGAGTTGGAGTGTTGCAGCAGCGCCACCTAGCTGTATAATCCCGTCCGCGAGCTCTGTAACCCTGCCCGATTTCCCGCGGCTGCAGGCTGTCTGCCTCGCCGGCTCCCCGTCTGCCTCATCCCCTCGCTCTCCTGGCGCTGGGCGGGATCCCTCTGGGACGTCCCTCCGTTATATATTACTACGCTAAGTTCATTACGGTGTCCTCAATGAGGCCATTCACACCCCAGTGTGTGTGTTTTGCTGGGTACGAGCAAAGAAGTCATTTAGAGTTGGCAACAGGCCTGAGCTGCAGAGCTGCCGTGCTCCTCGGACCTGGGCCCCGAGGCGACACAAACGCCATCGCCCTGCAATTCTGCCGGGGCTGCTTGTGGCCCACGGCATACGAGACAATCGCAGAGCTTCTGCTGCCTTCCTCACTCCCCATTTTTCTCGACTCCAGCTGCCTTCTGCTGTTTTTGGTCTTTGGCCACCTTGCCGGCCTTTCGCCGTCTCTCGCTCTGCCCTCCCGTGAACGTGGCACGGTCCAGCGTACGGCCCAACAGACACCCAATGTTTATGTAGAATGTGTGCTGCTGATTTGTTTGGAACATGTCGGGATCAACCAGCAATACGGCTGAGTGGATGGTTTAGGTTAAACTATAAATTATTAAAACATTTTATAGGGATGATGTAAGTCGTGCTTGTTTTGGGCCAGCGGACTGATCCATGTGATATGGGAGAGGGCAGTTGGACCAGGGAGCTTTTTGGGGGGTGAAACAGGAAGCAAAGACAGCCATTTCAGCCTTAGTAGAGGGGAGGAGTGTAGGAACAGAGAGAGAGAGGATGGACATCGTGTTTGGACAGGCCTGCCCCAGAGGAGGTAGCGAAAGCAGACTTTCGTTTCATTAGTAAGGCGGCGGTACGTGACCAAAGGGCCTCCACCCAGCCCTGGGACGCCTGCAGCGCCCTGTTCACAGATCAGGACCTTTTCAGTCACCGCCTCCTCTCGCTGTGTTTGTTTGATTCGCTCGGAACGCCTCCGCGCCTGCCACGCCGTCTCTTCACGGCGGCACTGGAGCACAGAATCCGAAGCCACGGGCCCTCGTCGCCTGCCCCGCCCCCCCCCCCAAACCTCACCTGTACTCTCAGCTTTTATCTGTATTGTCTGCCTCGCCTCTGAATGAGCTGGGTCATTGGGTGGGAGACCCGTGCGGAGCGCAGGCGGGACGCGGGGGGGGGGGGGGGGCGCACC
>JAODKL010000009.1:8934073-8959333 GCA_026780765.1 Petrocephalus schoutedeni
CGCCCTCTGCAGTTTGGCTGTATCCTTCCTTCCTCACCCCCTACACATTTGTGAGTGACTAGAGCGCCCTCTGCAGTTTGGCTTACCAAAACTCTGCTAGCCTGAATGATAACATAACTCTATTTATCAATTTCTAAACAAGCCATACTGCACTTTATACTTTGTAAGTGCAAATTATTTTGTCATAGCCTATCAAGACCGTTTTATATAATATACAATCTAATTTATGCCCCTGTGTGTACAAAGTTAGTAACCATTTGGACTCATACAAAATTCAAGGGACTGAAAAGTTACTGCAAGGACCGCGAGATTCTGCAGTCACTAAGACAGCTCACATGCTAGTGAGGCTGGTTTCTGAGACATAGATATGTGGGGTGCACAAGCCAACACTTTTAATATTAAAGATATCGTATACGCTTAAACTAACAAATTGAGTGTTCTAATATTTATATTATGTATTTTACATGATTCAAATCATTTTTAGTGTAGTTTTTGGCTTATGAGTCTTCTGGGAGTTTCTGTAATCTTTCAGCAAGCTCCAAAAATATTCCTGCTTTAATTGTTCACAGGCAGTTTGCGGATGTCAGATGTACGAATGTGATGGGGCCACTGTATTTCCACACAGCCGGTACGACAGCTGTAGGTGTGCATGCTTCGCTGAACAGCTAGCCCTCAAATGAGCCCCACTAAAGCTGCGCTAAAGCTGTAAGAATTCCAATCAAAATCAAAAATTTGATCAGTTTCCTAACGCCCCAAACAATATCCGATCCGATTGCCAGCATCAGCCTGATAATGGCATCCCGGTGACAAACCTGAGTCCAGAGCGTGAATCAGACGGAGGCCTAGGCGCTGGGAGCTGGGCGTCCTCATTGGCTCAGGTCGGTGTCTCTCCTCTTCTCAGAGCTTGCTGGAAAATCATGAAACGGCAAAGCTTTCGCCCCGCGAGGATGAGGGGGCGGCCGCGGGAGACCGGCATGAGGAGGCAGAGATGAAAGGTACCCGCCAGCGCCGCCCTGGTGACCGAACCACCAGAGAGGGCGGGGCTTCACTAGCCAAGATGGAAGCTTCCTAGGATGACGCCAGTCTCACACTTTCTGTGTCTGACCCAGGACCTTTTGTCAGGATTAATTAGACTAGTTTCCTGTGGGGTTTAACCAGTGCAAAATAAATTCAGTATTACCTGGTAGAAATCATCTTAAAATGTAATTATAATTCTTGTAAAATGTACAGAGCTGCTTAATTAGAGAGGTTAGCTCAGGCACTGCCTTCTGCCTTTTACCTCCTCCTGCCTCAGGCGACATGGGTAAACCTGGCAGCGATGCTGGCATGCCTGGCATCGAGGACAGCGAGGTCGGCAAAGCGGACAATTTGGATTTTGGTGAGACCTCCGTTCGGTGTGCACTGCCTCCCGGGGCGATGTCTGCGCAACCCTCATAGGTGACAGATCCTACTGACGGCTTCCTCCCCAGCCCCGAAGAGGCCGGCCATCACTCAGAAGCAGATCCCAGTAAGCGAGGTGGGGGCCGACGCGGGGGAGGGCGCTGCCGGCGCCCAGGAGGCACCGCAGGAGCCCCGCGACCCCCCGGGCGGGCACACGCCGCAGCTGGAGGCCCAGGCGGGCGTGGAGAAGCGCGATGCGGGAAACGCTGGCCCGGGGGGCCACCAGCTGCCGCAGGACGTCGCTGACCAGCCCGTGGTGTTTGACCAGGATAACAAGGCGCCCGTCCGCGCCGATGAGCTGGGGGAGCACCGCGGCCAGATCAAGGGTACGCCTGCGATGGCCGGGGCTGGTGTCTCCCAGCAGCATGCAGGTCCATCCAGCGCGGATATAAATATGCACACCTATGTACCGGAAAATCACACAGCAGTGAGCAGGCTCTGACTGTGAAGCACACATTCCATTCTAACTGACAGGCAGTCTGTCACAGTCTTGGGGGATTAGAGAGTGTGCTGCTTTAGGACGGGGCCGGTGGGGGGGGGCCTGGGCGGGATTTCCAGTGACCCTAAATCCTGCCTACAAGCGCTCACAGCCTAAAACCAGATCGCCCATTGGCTGTAAATATTTTAGCCAAACTAGTTATCCTTCATAAACAGTATTTGTGTCATTATTTTTGGTTGGGTCCCATGTCATTGCGTTGTCTGTTAATGGCCCAGTCGACAACACAATCACCAAGGAGGCGCTCAAAAATATGGTGAATGGGGTGAAATCTTGGTGAAATTAACCCCGTTATTGCAACCGTCACTTTTAAAAGGCACTGACGCCCATTTTTATATAACGTCGCTCTTTTATTTCTATTAGGTAAGCATTTCTTTCAGACCTTTTGCTAAAGTTTAAATAAGTAGTAGTTCAATATATGAAATTATTATTAAGTATCTCTGCCAGAAGCGCAGCAAAGTGGGCGAAGACTGTGAAACGCAGTCAGTTATTAGCCTGAGTGGAATTAATTAGCAAGAAATGTGATGTGTCCCTTTAATGTTTGATTGTGCCTGGACCCGAACTTGGGGCTGTGGCAGGTTGTGTGAAACATTCTTTTCTGCATGAATCTTCCTCCTCAGGGCAGCATTTCGCGCTGAATCACTTCTGGACGTTAGCAGATCTAACAGAAACAGTTTGTTTGCACCACAACAAGAGCACAGCACTGCATTCTGCAGCTGCTACACAGTGTTGTTAATAAATCCAGTGCTTTGCAGTAAACGCACAGTGCATGCTACTTTTAATTTATGTAGTACTTCTAAATCTGGATTGCCTTTGGTTATGGCTATTTTTAATCTGAGTGTATTTGGATGCTAGTTAGTAATCATTACACCTAGGGTGTGTTTGCGTATTGATGATGGTAAACACCTTCTTTGTGACACATACAACTGGCACAATGACTGTAAAATGGCAGTAGTGCATCTGGCTGAGCTCTGGGCCCGCATCCATAAAAACCTGCCTGCTTATTATAGTAATTTTTTGTGAGATGAAAATAATGCAGTAAACTTTCAGGCTTCCTGGCCTCTGACTTTGTTAGATGAGTTTGATTAATTAGTTCCCAGTGGCTCTCGAGTCAGTACAGTGGTTAGAGGCCAGTCCGTGCCCCGTGCAAAGGCGATGGTGAGCTGTGCTCCTGGATGAGGCTTCACCTCCGTGCCCCCCCTTGCAGCTCCTGACGGCGTGCAGGGTGACGGCCGTGAGCTGAGGGGTGCGTGGCTGCCTCTGCCCCCCAACGCTGCCCAGGTGCTGCCCAATCCCATGGATCCACAGCCGCAGGGCAGGGAGCCCGGGCCAGCGGAGCTCGTCCGCCATCGTCAGAGTGGGTGTCGCTTCCCCCACGCCTTAACCCAACCCCCCCCCCACGCAAACTTTCTTTTTGCAGGGTGGTAGGGGGAGTCTCATTAATATTCATGAGATAAGCAGTACCTGATTGGCCACTGGATGCATTAGATAGACCGAAAAACCAGGTAGCATACCAGACAGAAAAACCTGGGGTTTGTGCTGCGAAGGGGGTTTAACCAAATCGGATTTAACCTGGAGTTAATTAGTACGGGGTTGACAAACCCAGGTTGTCTCGATCGGCACTAAACAGTACTATGACGCCAGTTGTTTTGTTGATTTGTTGGATCGGTGTTAACTTGAGTTTGTGCGCGTTCACATAGATGGAGCACATTCAGCAGCAGAAGTCACCGTGTGATTCCTGGCCCGATCTACATATTATAACACACAGCCAGTCTTTAACAAACAAATGATTTACAACAGGACAAAACAGAGCCATATCTGTAGTGAGAAAACGACTAGGAAACTGTCAGATTTTTCCCTAAAGTGAAATACTATCAAAATAATAGATCAGTCATAAACATGTTAAAGAAGCTAACAAATTCCAAATCACCACTTTATGTGACTCCAATAAGTGAAGAGAAGGTGAACCCAAGGTAGACGTATAGTCACTAGCCCATAAATCAGATCTAAAAGCATATAAGAAAAATACCTGTACATTGAGGCTGTGAAAAGATTTGTGATTCACATAATCGGCCTAATGCTCTCCCAGGTGTGCACTAATTGGGATGCGCGTGCAATCGATGATTCCTATGACCCTTGGGAATCCTATGAGAAATTGTGTTCAGTAAAAGCAATTTCCCTATGAAAATAGACTATTTTAATGCTGCGATTGCATAAAACTTTCTTTATTCCACAGAGCACTTAAATGACCTGGAAAAGCACAAATGCATCCGACAGTTTAGATGGAGCAAGCACCACTTTGTGAACCGCACGGCAAATGGTATTCTTGCTCAGATGTTCAGCATCACCGATGGAATACATAAATTGGCTACTGGCAAAATATCGCAGCGGAAGGCATACTGTCTGCTCGATCGTGAGGGCATTGCTATGGAGAGTGGCATTAGAGACCTCTGGACCGATCAGTTGACAAAGGTAACGAATTCCCTCGGCTGAGAATCTGTACCAATCATAAAGAATATCATCCGGGAATGCCAGTGGATTCTGGTGGTCTCTTAAAAAGCCTCGCCCTGCGGAGAGAGCCCCTCACAATTCATGCGCTAATGTTGTACGGATCATCCAGGTACACTGGCATCGTCTTCGGAGAAATTGTAGCTGGAGGGGCGGTGCGTATGTAGGGCTGGGTTACGCAGAAACCTCAAATTAACCAAGAGCATAAGCTGCACAGAGCAGGTTAGAGACACAGCGTAAATTGCCATGGCAACATGCCTTGAGTAAAACCTTTTGTAGTACGGGTTAATCGCGAAGTTACACCACACGCCATCAAGTTACTCTCAAAGTTACTCCGATAAGCCAGTAACCCCGTTTATAGTACAGGCCCCAGGTGATGGAAAAACCAGGTGTCGATGGGAGCAGTTCACTGGTCAGTCAGGTACCACTTCTGTCATGAATATTAATGAATTGACCAATCAGGTGGCGCTTCCATTATGAATATTAATGAGACTTCCCCAACCACCCTGCAAAAAGAAAATTTGTGCAGGCAAGCGCACCCCCCCCCCCTGCCCCTGGGTGGGGGTGTTGGTTTGTGTGAGCGCATGTGACCAAGCCGTTACATCCAAATGAGAAGCTGCTCTCGCATTCCTCCGGGCCGCATCCCGGTCCTGGCCATGTGTGTGTGCCCCATCCCCTTCCACGTCCTCTCTGGGGGGGTGTGGCGTAGATCCTCAGCCAGCCACTGTCCCGCTCAGGCTCCTGGCGTCTGTGTGAGCGCTCGTGGGCGGCCGGCCGGATGACTTCCTCTTCTGTCTCATGCTGCTTTGGCTCAATTCCCCAAACCGCCGGCGTCATGAGCGTCACTGGCCCTGAGTCTCGCTTCACTTTCTCTGTAAAAGGCGCAGAGGTGCCAGCATGTGTTTGGGCCCCTAGAAGATCATGGCTTTGTAGGTAGTGGGGGGGCTGTTCTTTCTCTCCCACCCCCATGTCTTCCAGGACACACTTTGTCTACTTATACTAGCTGAAGGAGATGTTCCATAACGCTGGTTAAAGCAGTAACTGGGCAGTGTACAGTAATTACCCCATTCTGCATCTCCTAATGACTGTTTAAAAGTCCTGAGTCCCTCCCCACATCCGCCCTCTCCCTGCCGTGTCCCGCCCCGCCCCCTGATGGCTCTCCCTGCCGTCCGCCCGCGCCCTGCTGTGTCCCGCTGCGCCCCCTGATGGCTGTCCCTGCCATGTCCCGCCTCGCCCCCTGACGGCTCTCCCTGCCGTGTCCCGCCTCGCCCCCTGACGGCTCTCCCTGCCTCCACAGGCCGTTTCTTTGACGAGAACGAATCCCCAGTAGACCCGCAGCATGGCTCCAAGCTGGCGGACTACAACGGGGATGATGGCAATGTGGGCGAGTACGAGGCTGACAAGCAAGCCGAACTGGCCTATAACGAGGAAGAGGACGGTGATGGTGGGGAGGAAGATGTCCAAGGTGAGCTGCTGTTCCTGGCTGTGTTTTTAAAAGAAATGAATAAATAATCCCCCCCCCCAACCCAGATTGCTCTTGCTGCAGGTGTGCAGAGCCTGAACACTCCAAGGTGAGATGGTTTCTGAGTGACCATTCAGGGAATTGTCTCCCACTGCATGGAGACACTGTCATCTTCCTGTATGTCTGTGGTCTGCATGTATGCATGAATGTATGTGTGCCTCAGTCATTAAAGATCATGGCAAACTAGCATAACATAAATGATTTTCTTATTAGGGATTTAGGAGCCCTGCAGACCCCCATCATTTTGAAATATTAATTTTGATGAGAAGTTTTATGCAAACTAGTGTGGTTATGTAAATACATGCATCACAGTTGTTACATCATTCAGGGTGACTTAGGGCACCCTTGTTACAGGTTACAGGCGTGCTGGTTACAGGTTCTGACTGGGAGGAATGGCACACATTTTGTGGTGGGTCTGACACCTAGCGGTGTAGCGGCATGTCCGGGTTTCCCTTTTGCTGTGTTGGTGGGGAGAGCCGCAAGCACCACCCCAGTCCCTGGTTTAATGCTAGGTGCTTCTTGGCCCAGATGACGAAGACCGTGAGCTGCAGGGAGACCGCGTCGTCGATTATGGAAAGCGGCGCCAGGGAGGGGACATCCTGTAAACCTGGACGAGAGGGGAGCTCCAGCAGGACCAAATACGCCCGTAAACTGAGAAGGACGTAAGACATTGATTCACTGGTGTCTGATTTGGCACCCTGCTAATGGGGGGAGACTGTATAGTATTCCTAATCCCCCTCCTGCCCTTTTTTAAGTGGCATTCAGGTAAGGACATAGGAAGACTTAAGGAAACCACATAAGCTGGATACCTGTTTGGTAAAGAAGAATCCTTTAAATCCTGTACTTTTTACATTTTGACAACATAATGCATCTCCTTATGTGCCACTGAACAATGCATATGCATACATGTAAGGGTAAACTATATAAATATTATTCTGAAGAATGTGCTCTGTTGTATACACAACCCTCATTTCACATGAGCGTGTTCCCAGCAGCTGATGCAGACTGCTCACATGGTCCTTTATGTAGTCAGCGGCGGCCCTGCCCGTACACGGGAAGCTGGACTTTCCCACGCCCCGTACACGCTGTGTACCGGGCCGCCGTCGCCTGCCGCCGCTGGACTCCGCGGCACCTACTGACTCGCTCGTGTACGGACTTTGCAAGGACATGGATTTTCCCTGGGATGTATCCACTTGTACTCCTCACCGCTTCCCTGACGGAAGGTTGTTTCCAACTAAAGCAGCTTTCCCCATGGTGATGTGTAAGGACTAAACAGGCCAAGTAACGGAGTCCCCATGCTCTGGGAAAATTGCTATTATGGCTGCTCACCCAGGAGGCTTTGCACACCGCTCATTCGAGCCAGAACCAGCAAAGCCAAGGACATTACTCTCCTCTCTCCCCCCCGCCCTCTCCCTGTCTCTCTCTCTCACACTCTCTCCCACACCCCCCCCCCCCCCCCCAATGGTTTTGTTTTCATTATGATTTTTTTTTTAACTTATGTAACGGTCCGTGAGGCACATTGCCTCTAGCAAGGTAGTTGCTGCATGCATTGAAATTGTAAACTTTGATATCCAGCCCCCAGAATAGTGTAACGATGCAGCATTTGCATAGTCTGACGTACAGGTAGGGGTTCTCAACTTTTGCACATCTGGAGTTTAAACTGTCCAGTTGTTAACTGCTTTTTATGTAAAGTTTTTATTTCTATGGTCACGTACATAGATTAGGGATTCCCTTTATTTGAACTGATCTCATGGGGAGGCTTTGTTCTTCCTCACTATTTAAGCTATTTGCTTAAACCCAGAGGTAGGATATTTTAGATTTGTGCAGATTTTAAATGAAGTGAGTGAATATCAGCATATTTAATGTACCCTGGTTTAAGGTATGACTTGAGAACAAATCAAAGATGAAGGTAAATTGGATATTAAACATGCTTACTTGTCTGATTTAACATAGGACCCTGATGCCTGGTGAAAGTGCAGTAGTGACTTGCATGAGGGGTGTTCTGTTCTTAACTGTAGCCTCTGGTTCTTTGCTTTGACGGCCCAGATGCCCCCTTTCATGCAGTATGATAGAAAAGTCACTTGCGATGACTGTTAGTCACCATAATATGAATCATAATAAAAATAACATTGATGCCGTTTAAACCCTGAATACAATGTAATCCTAATTTATTAAAGGAAGTAATTTGGTTTGCTGTGAATCATGAATTTTTGTGTGCCTCGTTGTTTTGAATTATTTACAAAAAAAAGACCTACAGCAGAAATTTTTTAAACCTAATCAACAGGTGCAATGCAATCAGACCACTCTTAAAATTATTGAATATAAAAGTTTTGGAAAAAATGTAAATGTTACCAGCACTGTCTGAGAAAATAACCATAACATTTTCTACGGTGGGGGTGTGAATAGTTTTTTGTGACAGTATGTGTAATGGATGTTTGAGATTATGATTCTGCCATTAGAATAGGTATTTGATCAGGATTACTTCCAGATATTTCCCACAAAAGCCATAAAAATTACATTATTGTTCAAAAAGGGCGATTAAGACCACTGGGCTAAAGGACTTCAGTCAGGTATCGGGCATAGTTGGACGCAGTCTGGCATTTAAGCACGAGATTTGTTCTATTTGTAGCGCAACGAGTTAAATCAAAAGAAAGAACTGCAGATGTTATATCTCTATGGGGAAACGTTCTTCAATCGAAATTCCTAAGACATTTTAACGTACAACAACTAACTGTACT
Source organism: Petrocephalus schoutedeni (assembly GCA_026780765.1). Taxonomy (NCBI): domain Eukaryota; kingdom Metazoa; phylum Chordata; class Actinopteri; order Osteoglossiformes; family Mormyridae; genus Petrocephalus; species Petrocephalus schoutedeni. The sequence continues at coordinate 8,942,778 of JAODKL010000009.1, forward strand.
GTCTGATGTTTCAGTTTGTATTTTTTATTGTATGTTCCTGTATTGAGCGGTAATTGCTTCCACGTTACAAATAGTTACTAATTCCACTTGGTAGACTAGAAAAGACGCTGCAGCGGCAAAGTGCAAATCCTTTTCTTTGGCTGAAAGGATCTTGCATGTTCAGAAGCCAATTCAATTTATTTTTAAAACAGTTGTCCCAGGACGCCTTACATGGGTATGTTATGATATATTACCATATGCAAAACAAAACTGTAGAGCAGAGAGAGTGAATGCAGCAGCGTGTAGTTTATTGCAGATTTTTAAAATAAGCTTTTGTTCCTGAAGCATGCGCCGAAGACATTGTCTCCTTTACCTTTTGCAAGGCATTGCCATGGCGACCGCGCGCGCTTTTGCGCTGGTGCTTGTATTGTCCGGACGCGTTCAAGTGAAATACAGACGGACACGCGCTTCTGGCCATTAATGGTGGGGGTGTTTCTTATGGATATTTCATGCATTTACATATCCGCATTTTCTGTAGGTCGTCAGAAGAGATGGGGAAAGCACGAGAGCTTTCAAAAAACACCGAGTAACGATTATGTATTTAAGCCCCGGGCAACCTTCGAATAACCAAAATAATAACAGGGCAGTCGGGGCCGCAGTAATTTGGGTTTTGTGATTTCCTTACTAGAAATTCCACGAGGAACAAAAACGCTATCATTCAAAAGCTTTGTTCCAGTAGGTTATTCACTTAAGAGACTATTTTGTGGAAGTAATTTCAACTAGTTGTTTTATATGTAGCAATGATTTCCATCTACCTGGCTTGAGAATTTAGACGTAGAAAAATACTGAGTATATTATAATGCATTCTTTAAAGTTGCGTCTTACTGTTTGCGTGCCCGTCATTTATGGAAAAAACTGAGGGGGTGTGGTATAGAGTGACTGCGCATGCGCCGGCGCTCCGCTCATCCGGGCATCTGCCATTGAGACTGTTGGTAAGGAGGCGGGAAATGGCGTCTGAAGGAGCAGCGCCAGAGCGGACGGACGATCTCTGAACGGAGCTAGCCAAAGACAGCTTAAGAGCGCGGCCGCTCCCCACCCCCCGCTTCGTCACCGTCACCGCGGCCACCAGCGGCCGGGCAAGGGCAGCCAGCTCGGAGAGAAGATACGGCAGCTCCTGGCGAGCGGGTGAGCGCAGGAATTCCCGCGGCTTTTCGGTGTGAGGGATTGTGGGTGTCATGCGAGCGGCTAAATGTTTACTCCGGCCAGCTAGCAGCGGCCGCGGCGGCGCTACACCTGCGCGGCGCCTCTCCTAACGCCTCAGCCGCGGCCTTTTAAATACAGCCGCGCTCTATACGTTTTAGTTCGGTGGATAAGTAGTTAGTTTGAAAATGCCCCCGGGCGGCCAGGCAGCCCGTCCCGCTTTGGGTAACCCACCGCAGGCAGCTGTCTCGCATTAGCCGGCCGCCGCGGCTGGCTCCTCTTACAGGTAGCTGGGCTGACGCCGTGACACTAGCTCGGTAGTTAGACTTCGCTGTCCAGCCGCTAGACCGCGGTTTATATGTTACCGCCCGGAATCACCTTAGTTATCAACTGGTTGGCGGCGCTTTGTTTTAAGCTGGAGGTTTAATATGAGGTTAAGCAGGCAAAGCGCCAGCGTCTCCTGTGTCGGAGGGCTTCGCTAGTCATTGTTAGCTGACCGTTAATTGGGTCGGTTTTTTTTATTAAAATACCTGTTCGAATGCCGTTACACTCATTCAGGTGGGGTTTTTTTTCCCTAAAGGTCATGGCCTGTTTTCTCATCCCCCGCCCCGGGCTAGAGTCTGAAACCCGGAGCGCTCCTCCGCTCCCGTCCGCCCGGTTTTCGGCTTCTGCGGTGCGGCGCGGTGTCTCTGCGGGAAGCCGAGCGGACCACCTCGGTGCCCCCGCCTCCTTCCGAGCAGCCGAGCCGACCGCACCGCGGTCACTGGTTTTGTCGCGGCGTTGAGCTGACGGTTCACTGCCGTGATCCGCTCCGGGGGGCGTAGCTCGGCGCCTCGACCCCGCCGTGCGGAAACTTAAAAACCTTCTGCGTTCTACGCGCTTCTGCGTTTTTATCTTTACGCGTAAATCTGGTTTCAGAATGTCCGTGTTGTGGGTATTGTTAGTCGGATCGCTAACACTGCTTTCCCCCTGCAGAATGGGGATAATTTGCTGTTGGCGGTGTGGTAGTGCCAGTCCCATGTCTTGCATCGAGTAAAGCCCGTTACCCTCCGTGTGTGTGTTTATTAGTTGTGAGATTTTTCTTGGTGTCCATTCGTTTTAGTTTACTGTTATATTTAGCATTGTTAATGGTTCCGTCTTGTAAATAGAACACATTGTTCGGAATATTGTTGAAGCTGCTTTAAGCGCGATCAGTCAGCTTAAAACGCAGTGCCGTCGCGGTGATCGCCGGCTTTCATTCCCAACATAGAGTGAAGTTGTAATCATGAAGGTGGCTGTAGCTTCGGGAATGGTCGGGCCGGTCAGCAGACAGGCTGAGTTTAAGCAGTGCAGCGTTACTCACTGCCAAGTTATTCTGGGTATTGGAGCTCACTCGGTCACTGGGAATTAATGCTAGATGTTACTGGGAAAGGAAGAATCTGATGGACATCGATTAGAAATAACCGAAGTGAGCAGCCACTGCACAGTTACAAATACATGTTTAGAAATGATAGCGAACGCTACCTGCATTCTACATTTTAAGTCAACCGCGGACCGAATAAACCAGTGGAATGACAGGCGTTCGCTATTCCTACAGCTTTGTTGAAGTCTCGCATGCACGCCTCGATAATTCCTGCTCGTGCATCAGAAGCTGTTTAAATAATCAAGACGACCCGCTGCATTCCTGGATAGAGAAACGTCGCTTTTTAATAGAGTGCATCGTAGCCGCCAATTGCTCAGAAGATGCTTTTCACTTTTGTGTTGCTCTTACGTTTGGCCGTCGGTGTAGGTGACAGATTTGGCTAGCAGCATCTATTATACGGTCATTACCCTCGGGCGACCCGGCACTGGCGCTGTCCCCTACTTTCAGGGTACTGCCCCCAGATGCGTTTTGAACCTATTCAGTGCGGCTGATGATGGTTAATTTTATTTCTCGAACGGAACCGTAAGTTTTATAGTTTTATATAATGTCAGTGATTAGCAACCACCACCCTGCATCTGTAATGTTTATCTCTGGATGGTGCAAGCACTGGAGTCTTTGTGGGCGGGTCTCAGTGCAACTGAAAGTCTTTGCTTTTACACTTTTCATATAAAATCAGGAGTAGTTTGATGCCATGCAGTGCACCTAATAAGCATAATCATTGGTCTGAGTTATATGTATTCAATTACAGGTGCTTGACTTGAATTCAGTCTACCTGACTGTGTGAACTAACCCTTTTATTCATTGGGATGACTTTAGATTACAGGATCTGTACAGCACTGATTAAATGTTCTGAGGTTGTGTGTTTCCCAGGAAACTCTGTGTGAGCTGGTTTGGACTTTCTGCTCCCAGCAACAAAGTGTTGCTTCTGCCCCCTTGAAATCAATCAAAAACACCATTGACTGATATTCTCTGAAAATGTTGTGTATGGAATGCTGAAAAACATCGAAGGTCTTGCCAAGGGCAGTGCAGTAGCAGCAATGTGATGCAGGCTGTTTGTGCTCCAACTGAAGGCAGCATTACTGTGCTGGACATAGGTGGCAGTCTCTCTACCTGCCTAGTCACACTTATATTTTGATTTTGTGTATTGCTTGGATGGAGCTTTTGGGAAAAAAACACCTTAGCCAGTTTGACATCTCATGGTGTTTTTTTTTTTTTCTTTTAGTTTTGTAAATTTTAATCTTTGAAAGGATGATCAGTAATGAGCAAAACCCATATGTAGTTAAAGCTAGTGATCTGTGTTAATTAGATTTTTTTTTCATGCCCCAAAGAGGGCTTAATTTGCCTGTAATTAATTATTCGTACATAGTGTATTTAAGGCTGTTTTTAATGCTGTTTACATTTAACAAACATTAGTTTTAATTAGTTGAGTATATCAAAGGTTGGGTGCCTTAAGATACCACACCTAGGTTTTCAACCTGCTGCTTTGTCTGCTTACTAACCACTTTATTACAATGCCATTATATTTTTTTCTCTTGCTTTTTCCTAACATTTGTTGTGGTCATCCTGTTAGGTGGCAGGTTAGTTATTTCCCTGGCTGCATGCAGTGCAGCCAGTTCTTTAGGGTCTAGGGATTGCACCTCTTCTCTTGCTGTATCCCTGTTTATGAGAGAGTGTGCAGATGCATTTGGCACACCATCCTCCCCTTTCAGTAATGCATTTTAAAACAGCTGCTTGTAATTTTAGATGCACCCATTGGTGATATTTGCAAGGGGGTTAATGTGTAGCCAAACCATAGGCACAAACAGCCTTTATAATTTGATTGTGTACATTGTTTTTTAAGCTGATTTAATTGAATCGGGCAGACATGTAGATTTTGGGTAATTCTGGCAGGGTGAGTGTGTGTGTGTGTTTGGAGCATTGAGTGAGTCATGCTTTGTGCTGGTAAAAATATGCAGAAGCTGGAGCAACAGTGCCGCTGCCAGCCACAGTCACTGCTGCTGCCGCCGCTGCCACTCCTTGGCGCTGCTCTACTCTCATCTGGCCTTGTTTAAGTTGTTGCCCCTGCAGCGTGTCATTGTGATGTTTACTGTGCTAGGAAATTACATCTTAATGTCTGTATGCCTCACCAGTGTCAGTCCTTCTGGTGGTGTTCCAAAGATCTCCAGTGGATTCTTAAGTGCTCTGTCATTCGTTTTTAGCTAGGTATTTTATGCTCCTGCCTTTATTAAACCTTCTAGCAAGGATAGTTTGTATTCTGTTGTGTGGTGTCTACTTTTCTGCAGCAGTTTGTGAAGTACCTAGTTTAAAAGTATTGGCTTTTGTATGCGTTTTCTTTTTTCAGTTTGAGAATGGTCTTGATAGATGCTGACACTCCTTATTGGGTCAGAGGATCTTTATGTGAAGTAGAAGTTGTAAAGCACATCCTAGTAGGAGAAGTACAGCTGTCTGCATTGTTTGGATTGGTGAGCTATGGGTTTATTTATGGGAAAACTGCCATCCTTGTTTCAATTGTTGCTATTAAGTTTAACCATTCTGAAAGTTGAGTGATTAATAGGGTACATGATAATGGTATAATTTACGAGATGGTTAAATGTGTCCAATAGGCAGTCGAAACAATGAATGTAATGGGAACTTTGATAAAATAAATTGGTCAAACGTTAATGATGTTGATGATATTAACACTGCTCATGTACACAACTTGTTCAAGCACTTTGGGACACCTTGACTTAGACACACCAATGGAAATGCGGATCCTGCCAGTGAATCTGACAGGCACTGAGCATGTCTGAACATATTTCAGCCAGTGTTACATAAGGTGCACAGTAGGCTTGGCAGTGTTCCTGCTTTCCTGGCTCAAGCATCAGCTGCAGAGGCTGAAATGGAACCTCAGCAACCTCTGCTCCTCTTCACTGACTGGCTTCTCAGAGCAGGAGCCAGCAAACCAACTGCAGACTAATGTAATTTCTTGGTTATATTGTTTAGGAAAATTCTTGTCTGGTGTCTGATATTTCATAAGTGAGTCTCAAAAGCTGTTACGATTATGCTATTAAGCTTGATTATGCAGTTTTTAAAAAGCATCAGTTTTAAAATTTGCTTTCTCATTTACTTGACAATATGGTAGAAGGAATATGGAGCTTAGTGGATGAGGGTACAAATAAACAAAAGCCTCAGTTGGGTAGGAGCACTTACTACATTCTGAAAACCAATATAAACAATAACTCCAGTAAAGAAGCTGGAAAACTTTACCCATCTAACTATCAACTATAGCCAAATAGAACTTATCTAACAATAGAATCTGTAAAAAAAAAAAAAAAAAAAAGCTGGTGGTGGTGTCAGTTGTGCCAACACATGCACGACGGTACCAACAAATCATTTGCTTTTGCTCAAAACGTATTTTATTTATGTTAATGCTTGCTGCTGCGGGGAGAACATTATACAAATTTATGGTCATACTGCCCAGCATTAGGAATCATCTATTGGTACCATTTTGATGTGGAATTGCATTAAAGAGTTTTCAAAAAGGTAAATAAAGCCTGACTTTAAATAGTCATTGGGTGCTTCTTTTTAAGGTGGTCGTGCTGACCATGGGCCATCAGTTTACAGAACTTTGTGAAATATCTGACTCCTGGCCTGATTTTGTACCTTACTTGTCTGAGCATTACACTGTCATATTTTATGACATTTGTACCGCTTCATTTCATGACATTTGCAAGACCCGATTTCAGGCGTGTTATTAATTCTTTTCACTACATCAGGCTCATTTTGCAGACTCCTGGTGAACAACCTGTATTGGCTTAGAATGGGACATGAAGCCAGACATTTTGATTTTTGGATTCTTTGTTCTCTCTCTCCAATAAACATTCTCATGCACTTCAGAGTGAACAAAGCTATCAGTATACCAAAGTGCCCTGTTGCTGTATACCAGCTATTTCAACTCACGGAAATGTGAACACATATTTAATATATGGGATATTTAGGTAACGGTTGATCCAGGAATTGGAATTTGATGCCTGGAGTGAATGTTTAAAATGACAGGCAAAGAGAATGGATTTTTTTCTTTTTGGTCAGAATCATTAGCTTCAGTGCTCGCTAAACAATAGTGACCACTGTAGTTTGCTGTAAATATTGACAATATGGTTTGCTGTAAAATGGCAGGATGAAGGGATCAGTCAGTGCCAGAAAATGTGGTGCATGCATGCTCAGAAATGCTGCTTCTCTGCAGATGCGCAAGGCACAAATGAGATCAAAAATGTTTGCCTCAAGAGTTTTGCTTTTTTTTTTTTTTAGCATGGATATGAGGTCAAAGGGCACTACATGCACAGGAAGAAAACCTCACTGACCAGTGCAAGTTCCCCATCACAAACCTGGTCCAGTTTTCTGCAGAGGAAATGGGCTTAAGTGCAGCCAGATGTTTTAGCTGCAATTCCTGGTTGTGTACTTTATAGGATGATGATCAGCCTTCTCATACTTTTTGCTGTAGGTCTTGCTGGTCTTCTGGAATTTAGTCTGATTATCCAAGACTCAAGATGTTGATTTTCAGTTGCTGTCCCTCTTTTTATTACTGTGGATATTTTGCTTGTCATTATGGCATTCTGGTTTTTATATTTTGGTCCCTTACTCACTACTTTCTTTCCTGATTTTTTTTTTTCCCCCCCCTTGTTAGTTTTACATGCGACACTTAAGACAATGAGGCTGAGAATGCGCAAGCCTTCTCAGCAGATGGGCGCCACCCACACACCACGGCCATCCCAGCCACCCCAGACCAAGCGGAGACACTCAGAGGTGGAGGCATGCACGGCAGCTGTGGGGCCGAGAGAGAAGAATGACACAGGGCTCTTCTCTACCATCAAGAAGTTCATTAGAGGCACTGCCGTCAAGGTATCCCAGTGATTCCCTTTCCCCAGGGTGGCTGTTGACTTATCTGGAGCGTGTAACACCTGTCCAGCTGTCGGATGTTAATCTAGAGTTTTGGAGCTTTTGATGTTTGTTTTTCCAGAACTGTAACACCTTAAGGTTTCTGGTAAGAAACACTAGTTTATAAGAAGCTGGTGCTGTACAAATGATGTGTAATTCTTCTGGGCTTGCTGTCAAATTAACTCAAATAAGAGCTTTTGTTTTCTCACCAGTTTGAGTCCATGCAACCATCAGAACGTTAGAGTGAATTTGTTTAAAGGCTGAAGTTGCCCCAGCATTCAATATTTTCGGAAGAGCTGTGTTCCTGGGGCCAGTCTGGAAAAATAATTTTTGGTCCGATTTTGTTTGGCTGTGCCTGGCGTTATTTTTGTCTGTGTGTGTGTATAAGTACTGTAGGAAAAAATGTAAGTTGGTGGGGTTCTTGGGGTAGAGGGTGTGGGGGGGGGGAGTATTGAGGAAGGGTATAATTAATCAGTTTTGTTAGTGAGTACGTGCTGGTAGAGAATAAGGCCCAGGGACAAATTCATTTCTCTTGAGACAAGGAGCCATATGACTCATGCCCACATTGCTGTGAGTTTTCCGTGTGCCAGTGGAACGATAAATTTGAAAACAAAAGGGCTCTTATAAATGAAAGTAGCCTCCTGTGAACTTCTAAATCATCTTTCCTTGGTTTTACAAACGTGCCTTGCTATGAGGACAGAAGTTGAGCAGAAGTTGTACAAGTAGAAAATTTAACTTTAGTGTGATTTGTTTATGGTCACTTAACACTTTATTGAAACCTTAAGGGGCCTAATTGTACATCAGCTCAGGTGGTTCTATACCTTTCCGACATTTGATGTTAGTGCTTGTTGTTAAGCTTAATGGGGATATAAGTGTAGCCTTGGAATCCTTGGTGAGTGGAACTGCTGTGTGCTGTCAGGTACCAGCACTTGCAGCTCCCTTCCTGTTGGTTACTTCATTGGTTCCCATGGGGTTATAATGGCAGTAAGGCTGTGACACAGTGCTCAGGATGCTGGCACCGCCAAATGCTTGAAGCAGCCTGCCCATTTGGTTTCTCATGTTCAGATGAACATTGCTCTGATCTTCAGGTAGAGCAGGAGAACCCTCCAAAGAGGAGCCGAATTGACTGCAGTGTGGACGACAGCCTGATTACATCCACGCCGCAGCCGCAGGGCCTTTCCAGCACGGCTGTGCGCCGGGCCCGCAGAACGAACCCCCTCAATGGCGGTGAGTCAGTTTCTCTGGGTGCCAAGCCATAGTCAGCAATCCCTCACCTAGGGCAACCCAAGTATTTATACAGTGTTCTCTTGTTGTGTCTTTTGAGATTCAGACAGTGATGGGTCGTCATCCATCCTGTTGTCTTGGTCTCCCTGTTAAATGTTCAGGTTATAATTCAGTTCAACTTAATTCTTGATTTTTTTTTTTTTTTTTTTCCGGTTCAAACTATTTTAATTTGTCCTTTTTAATCAGATGCCAAGAACCATTACACAGGCAAGCTAGGAAAGCCCAATGGGAAGCTGGAGGAGAGGGCAGAGACGGCTGGCAGCCCACCCCGCACCACCCTGCTGGGAACCATCTTCTCCCCAGTTTTCAACTATTTCTCACCAGCAAGCAAGAATGGTAAATGGCATGCACTCATGTTTAGAGTGTCTGGGTTGCATACTAAGAGAAACGTTATGAAACGCGGCTGAGAAACTGTCTGTAATCTTGGTTGCTACCTAGGTAACCTTCATTTTATTGATTCTCTTCTAAATAAGCAATTTTTCTAGGGACCCTCTTGGGATTTGAACCACTTACTTTGGGGTTAACAATTGTTCTTTTGCTGCTGATTGTCCCGTGTGTTTTGCCTGCACCTACAGGAACATCTGGTTCCGATTCACCTGGTCAGGCAGTGGAAGCGGAGGAGATTGTGAAGCAACTGGACATGGAGCAGGTGGAGGAGACGCCTACCAGCACAGCCACATCCACGGAGAGAGCCTGTATCCCTTTCTACCCCGGCAGCCACCCACCCACGTCTGAGTCCCCCACTGAGGATGGGGAGATCGTCACAGATGCTGATCTGCCTCCTCTCACAGGTACCTTCCAGTGGATCCTATTTGGTTTCATTATTTTTAGCCCATTTAGACGCACCTCCCAATCTCAGTGCCTCTCTGCTGTCCTGCTCAGCCCCAGGTGCTGCTCCTGACTCGAGCTACTCTGAGGTCCATCCCACCATGCCTGCAGAGGGCGCCTACGAGGAAGACTGGGAAGTTTTTGACCCGTGAGTACAACTTGGACTCCCAAGTTAAAGAAGCGGTGAAACACTCGGCAAGCTAGTCTTGACCTATGACCTTTTGTGCATCTTTTGTGTCTTGTGTTACAGTCTTTCGGATTGTACCACTTGATTTGATAATCATGGGGGCAAGCGACCCTGCCAAAGCACATGACCTAGAGATACCAACAAATATTGATAGGAGAAATGAGGCTTCAGAACCCACGGTGGGTGGGATTATTTTGCACCATCAATTACCTGTCAAACCAGCTGGTTTAACCCACTTCCCCCTGGTTACTTTGTTCTGGTTGCGTTAAACCAGTCTGATTGACAACCCTCCGAAACCCCACTTACTGAGGGCTTCCAAGCCCAGTTTTTCCCACCCCTGCTAATTGTGTGGTGGCTGTGTGTTGCCTGTTGACTAATGTGGTCTTACTGGCCCTGCAGGTATTTCTTTATCAAGCACGTACCCCCGCTGACAGAAGAACAGCTGACCCGCAAGCCGGCACTCCCACTGAAAACCCGCAGCACGCCGGAGTTCTCCCTCGTCCTGGACTTGGTGAGCTGTCACTTCCTCTATATAGGCTTTGCTTTCCATCTGGAGAGAGAGGTGATCCTATGGTATATGCCCCTCAGATAGCATCTTTTGGTTTAATTAGTAATGTTGCAGCTATTTTTAGAGAATTGAAGTGGTGTCCTCAAAGGAGCAGGTACTAGTCGTGCAAGTAATGTGTGCAATACTAAAATTTGTTAAACTGTGTTACACAGGAATGATCATTGTTCTGTGGTATTGAGCATCTCAGTCTTACTGTAACTGGCATTGGTCTCATAAGTTTGACTGCTTATCTGGCATGTGTGCCCCCCCCCCCCCAAATCTAAACCCTTTCTATAGCAAAACAATAGTTTCTTAATGATCATGCTTTGCTCCCTTGAATATCCTGCGATATTTTCTCCAGGACGAAACACTGGTTCATTGCAGTTTGAATGAGCTTGAAGATGCAGCACTTACATTTCCTGTTCTTTTTCAAGATGTCATTTATCAGGTAAGAAACACTTGCCTGGTGTAGCTAACATCAAGTGCCACTAGAGGGCCTACTTCTGCCACTATTTTTTTTTAAGTGCTGGGAAGAATGAGGCATCCAGCCCTGGAATGGGCAGCAGTATCATGCGCTATTGAACAGTAGTAACTGATTAGTACTTGGTTCCTATTAGGTAGCACTAGGATGTGGCTGGCTGCATGTTGCAGTTCTCTCCAGTTGGTTTTGTAGCCTCATTCCTTATATCTTTGCTCTGGTTGTCGTCTCCCTTGTTAACTCGGTGCCCCCCTAGCCTAGTTGCCAGCATGTGTATTGCATAGTAAACATTAAAGTGCTTGACAGGGCTGGTTGACCTGCCGCTAAGGAACAGCAAAGCCAATAGGTCCTTCTATTTTTGCAGGTCTATGTTCGATTGAGGCCATTCTTTCGTGAGTTCCTTGAGCGCATGTCTCAGATTTATGAGGTAAGAGGTCTTTGGCCTAAGTTGACAAGCGTGTCTGATCACATTGACCAGTATGTATGTGAACAATGCTTAAAGGCGCTAATGCACATTATTTCTGCAGATCATTCTTTTTACTGCCTCCAAGAAAGTGTATGCTGATAAACTGCTCAATATCCTGGATCCCAAAAAACAGCTTGTCAGGTAGGTTGAAGTGCTAATGTCAGTTTTGTGATTCTTTAAGTTACTATTTTGTAACATAATGATGTGGTGCATAACTGTTATTTGTGGGATTTTTTTCCCTGCTTGGATCAGTTTTACATTTGTATGAGGACATTGTGATGGCAGTTTTGTTGCATGAGTAGGTTCTAGTGTAAAGCCCTAATTAGTAATTATATCCTTCAGTCTGCACGTGTGTGTGTGATGACGGATATGGTTACAGTAAAGGCTTTGTTTGGTGGTGGAGTGTCAGTTAAGTCTTCAGGAGTGTTTGGTTCTCCTTTATGGATGCCTATTGTTACTGAACAGGTTCTCTAGATTTAGGAATATTTGATTTTTATTTCAGGCACAGGTTATTTCGTGAACATTGCGTATGTGTACAAGGGAACTACATAAAGGATTTGAATATTCTAGGAAGAGATCTGTCAAAGACCATAATAATTGACAATTCACCACAAGCCTTTGCTTATCAGGTAAGCTATACTGTCTAGTTGTCATACAAAAGCTGTAAGCGTTTAGTATTTGTCCAGTATAGTAATCTTGGTTACTCCATGTACTTCCACGCCATAAACAGCTCTCCAACGGAATACCCATCGAAAGCTGGTTTATGGATAAGAATGACAATGAGCTTTTGAAGCTGGTTCCTTTCTTGGAAAAACTTGTGGAATTGGTAAGTGTGAACTCCTTAAAGCCAGCCTTCACACCTTGTTGCTACTGCGTGTTTATTTAGTCACTTTTCTGTTCTTAGTATTTCTTTGTGTGCGGACTTCTTGCAGTACAGCTGTTATGAATCCTTTTCTTAATCCAAAGTCAGCCTTATTGTCAGAGCTGATGGTTGTTTCCAAAGCATTTCAGACAAGGCCTGCTTTAGGTGTAGTCCCGGACATGACCCTCTGTTCCTGTCTCGCAGGACGAGGACGTGCGGCCCCACGTACGCGAGCGCTTTCGCTTGCATGACCTGTTGCCTCCAGACTGAGCTCTGAACCAAGGAAACTATGGAAACGACCAAACATCTCCATACACCAGACTCTACTTCTCCTCGGATTACAACCTAAAACATTGCCATTACTGTTGACGTTTTTAGGGTTTTTTTTTTTTGTTTTTTTTAAGCCCCTCATTGCTTTTAAAATGGTTATTGTAAAAAGAAATTTCAAGTTTTTGAAGTAACATCTATGGTAAAGTTTAAGTATACATACAATACAAATACATATATACATACCTATTTTATATATATATATATCTATATTCTCACACACATTCTATATGTAGGCAAGAAGGATCCACTATGACTGACTGGCTTTTTCTTTTGGAGTGGTTCTTCCCCTTGCCTTCTGACCGCTGGAGTTTGAGCAGAGCAGCACGCAGGTGCTGTTTTGGCCCCCAAAGGGAGGAAACTTGACATGCTGCACAGGAGATGAACTGCACCTGCTGCCTGGTGCCCCCACCCTGGGACCATCGTTACTTATCTCACGGACTCCTTTTAGCCACGTTGGCCAGTAAAGCAAGTTGTGCATCCTTTGCTCTGAGGGTTAACATGACAGGTTTTCATTTAAGCATTTCCTGCTGCTTTGTCTTCCTGTGTTGGTTCCCTGCTCTCCACCCCACCATGCATAAGTGTATCTGCTCTTGCTGGGGGTGTCATACTCGTGACTTATTACAAAAGAAATGCATGCGTCTTTTTTTGTTCATTCTGTTTTTTTCTGGGGGGGGGGGGGGTGTGTGTGTGTGCTTCTTCTCCACCTTGTTTCCTCCCGATTACTTGTGCCCCTTTATTTTTACCTGTTCCCACCACCCCCGCCCCCCAGTTTCTTCAAAAATGTCAAAGAAACGGATCTGCACTTTTGGGGCCAAGGGCAGTGTATGCAGCTAAGAGGTGTGATGTTATTATGCATGTAACATTTTCTGTACACCCACCCCACCCCCCACCAATTCTTATGAAATGTAGTGTGATGTTGATACTGCGTCCCACTGGTCAGCTGACATAACGCAGAGGTGTGGGGTGTAAGGTTTGGGGTGGTCTAGCAGGTGTAAGCAGGGGCAAGTACTTAGAATGTGTGCATTGCCTTGTTCCTTCTCAAGGCTGTGACCAAGCATGGCAAAGTGTTTCACTAGTCTGTCAGCAACAAGTTTCCGTCTGATGTCCATCTGTTCCTCCTCCACCACCCCCTAAATAGCAGACAGACTGGTGGGTGGGGGATTCATTATGCTGACTGTGTTGGTGTGACCATGGGGCTTGGACCTCTGGTGAATGTAGGCCTGCGATGCTCAGTCAGCCCAGCCTCTGCTGTTTATCCAGCATAGGTTTCCAGGAGCCCACCACCCATATCTACTTGTTAGCCAGTATCACTCCCAAAGTAACCTCTGGGGAAGGTACATGGAGGCAGAGTCCCCAGTAAGCTAAGCTAATATTCCCCCCCCCCCCACTTGTATGAGGTTAGTCACTGTGCTGAGCAGTATTGTTGCACAACTTAGTCCTTTGTTTTCCTCTCCCTTAATTTGCTTTGGGAACCATGGTTTTTTTTTGGGGGGGGGGGGCTTCACATTTAACTGGTGATGGGGTGAGCAGTTTGCACCTGCCTTGGTGATGCCTGTTATGATGCATTATGGAGGAAAACGGAGGGAGGAGCCTGTCATCTTTCCCCATCCTCCAAAACCTCAGAATGTATGCTTGTCCTGTGGGGGACGTAGTGAAAACTACTCATTTTTGGACTGAAAGGGGAAATTGGCACCAGCAATTCTTTGTGTTAAATAGTGTGAATCCAAGCAATTGTAATACTTTTAGTACGGGAAGGTTTTCTTTAATGTATTTAAATGCTCCTTGGACACTTCAGGTGCAGCACACCAAAATGTCGAGTGAAGCAAACACTTTAAATGTATTTCAGGAGGAGTTTGGTAGCCCACCTTGATGTTTTTCCCTGCAGAAGTGGGAGACCAGTGGGCAGAGGTGCTTCTCTATAATGAGGAGCTAGAATGTTTTGTATGATTATCAAAAAGCGGTGTGGAATCTGTTTGGCAGACCTGGAAAAATGGCAGTGTCAGATGTACAACCAGTTACTTATGTATACTAGCAGCTCTCTTGTATAAAGACATGCAACTTCATTTTTAAGAGTCCTTAAAGGAAGATCTTTAAGAAAAGACATTTTAATTTTTGTATTTTTTGATTTCAAGAGGCATGTTATGTCTACTTTTAAAGTGTATTAATGAAGATTTTAACTTTACATCAGGTCGTGTTTTTCTTACTATATTATGTGTATGTAGGTATAGTTAGGACTGTGTCACTGAACTGTAAAAAACAGCATGTAGAAAATGAGCCTGTTTTATGGGAAGATTCTTCATTAAATTTATCATGGCAGTTTTTCTGCAGAAATACTGTGGCCTCAGAAGTCTGAATTTTCTGTGTGTGTGTGTGTGTATGGGTATGGTCTGTTATTACACCGTCCCGCTCGGCTCATCCTCACTGATCTCATTCCAACAAATTACTCGGTTGGCAGCCTTCCTCATAAGCAATTCTAGCCATAAAAAAATCTATAACGCAATGTTACTGATTTTCATGCTATAGCTTTATGGTTGATTCTATCACATTTGTTCCATAGCAGGAGTAGTTTCTTTGGCGCCGGAGACTGTCCACCATTGGTGTTCGTGTGTTCCTGTGTTTCCTTGTGGCTTTCTGCTGTATGATCATGGCTTATTTGACATGGCAAGAGTGTAGCATTTGTCTGTCTGCACGCCCTCAGCTACCGAAGTGGGTTATTGGTACTTTCTGACTTCTTGATTAATTCTTGATATCAGAAATTCAGTTATTTAAAATGCCAATTCCTGATATCAAAAGTCATGTTTTAGCTAGTGAGATCCATATGGCAAGCAGTTTTAGCTTTAATTCGTTTTTAGAGAATACCACAAATTGTTACAACTATTTGGAATGCTAATTCTTGATGTCAGAAATTCAGTTTTCACTAGTTAAAATGCCCATTCCTAATATCGGAAAATTACATTTTAGCTAGTAATATTCAAAATGATTTTCTTATTTGTTGAAGTTGGAATTTTAACTAGTTATAATTCCAGTTTTCTGATATCAGCAATTGAATTGTAACTAGGTAGAACTATATCTAGTTACAACTGAATTCCTGATATCAGAAAATGGATATTCAACTAGTTAAAAATTTATTCCCGGTATCAACAATTGGCATTTCGACTAGTTCAAACTGAATTCCTGATATCCGAAACTGGAGTTCTAGCTAGTTAAAATTCCAACCCCCACTGAAATGAGAAAATCGTTTTGAATCTCACTAGCTAAAATGGAATTTCCGCTATCGGAAACTGGCATTTTAACGATTTTAAAATTTATGGCAAGCCGTCTTAGCTTTAATCCATTTTAGAGGGTATCACATATTACTTTCTAACTAGTTAGAATGCAAATTCTTGATATCAGAAATTCAGTTGTCATCAGAAATACACATAACTAGTATCACAAATTCAGTTCCAACTAGCTAGAATGGTACTTGTTGATATCAGAAATTGCCATAAAAATCGCTAATTCTTGATATCAAAAATTCATCCTAACTAGTTAGAACTGAATTTGTGAGATCCTCTAAAAACGAATTGAAACTAAAACAGCTTGGCATAGCAGCACATACAGGGAACAATACGACGTATTTATGCGTTTTTCATGCACGGAATTTCTCGCCACGTGTATTATCAACGTATTAAAATGTCTCCCTTAATACACAAAGTGATTCTGTAGTTACACATCAGGTTATGAGGCTGTAAGGTTAGTATGGAGCAGTGGCTCCCGGTCCTCTTCACCATCACCACTATTCCGTATTTTTATTTCTTCGCCACCCTTATTTCAGGTAATCGACCATAAACACTGGTTAAGCTATTCTGAATTAAATGTGATAATGCATTTTTATGCATAGTTAACCCAGGCAATACTGAATCATTTTATAGAAGTTATCAGCTTCTATGTGTTATCCGGTTCGGGGAAACTGCTATTGTTATCACTTAAGCCTCCAAATAAAGCATTTGTTGGTGGCGGACACCGACATCAATAGTTTCCAGAACTAACTGTGGGGGGATGGAGAGACCTATATGCGACATCGCAGAACGCACCCCCCC
>JAODKL010000009.1:8959433-8969468 GCA_026780765.1 Petrocephalus schoutedeni
GCCAAATAAACTTATAAACAATAAACTGACTTGTCATGGATCTCTTCTTGAGGCTTCCGTGCTGCTGGTGCCTCACTATGGTAAAGTCCCTCACAGGAGCCCTGAACCGGTAACCATCTGCCTAGGAGTGTTCATCATACTCCACTACCTGCTTTCAAGGAAAATACATGTCGGCTTGGCAACTGTTTTGGTCTCAATTTTGTCTTTAAATTACTTTAATGACCATTTTAGTTATTGAAAAACCATGCCAAGTGGAATTCGTTCAATTTACATTTTGTTTGTGGTTCAGTGAGTCCAGAGGCACGATGATAAAGCGTCACACATAATATCCAGAATAATTTTTATTGGGGGGAGGGGGTCATGGCAGGCCCGCGGCCGCTTTTCTCCCTCCGGTGGAGCGGCCGCCCCGGGCGCACACTGCCGCTTCGGCGCAGCGTCCCCGATTAGCAGGGTGTGAGTTACAGGCAGGACACCGAGGAACCAGCGCGACGCATTAATTTTTCAGCGCCGTCGGCCGTGTTTGTTGGCGAAATCCGTTCTGTGTATTTCACGGCTCCTCATTCGCACCCATTTTCTGCCACTGCCTTTAATTAGGTTGTTGCCATGGGATAGAGTGGCCGGCGGACACTTTAGCCGCGACGGATACGCTGTTGGGGCGGGCGGAGATGCTCTGGCCGCTTAGTGCTATCTGTCAGTGGGGTCGCCCGTTAGAGCCAGCCGCCTGGAGCAGAGCAATGGTCACCGGAGGAGAAATCCAGCATTTCGTGTGCTTTTCTTTTAATACATATTTTGAATGACTTGAGCGGTTAGGTTATATTGCAGTTCCTAAAATTATATCTAAATAGGCGTATAATTTAACTTTTATCGTACAAACTTTTCTTTGAAGGGTAGAATGCCACAAAGGATATTTTCTGTACTTTTTATGCTGAACACTATTTTTGGTAAGTATATTTGATTTTTCTCCCAAAATTCTAAATTTCCACGCCAGCAACTAAATAATGTAACATTAAGTTTTCCGCATATTTGCGATTATATCATTGGATTTATGTCCATAATTGGGTGTATTATCACAAGCCTGATGTTTGATGGAATTTTTATTTTAGCCTGTATTTCTTCCGTGGTGTGTGATTTTATGCTCTGTGGAAGTACCGCTTCTCTCCGATTGTCCGTCTGTGTTTGCCCAGGAATTGCGTGCGGTCAGCCCGAGTCCCCGGGCACTTCCAGCCCCTTGACAGTGACCAGGAGCAGCAACACCAGTGACTATGAACGAAGCCTCCGAGAGTGTATAAAGAAAATGCTGCTTTTATCTGATAGCGGCGGAGGAGGGACTCCATCGGAAGATCAGACGTCACCCCGGCTCCTGTCGGATAACGTGCTGGAAATCACCGATCTGTCCGTTTATTACAGCGCCTTGAACGGCCTACTAACCTTTTACGGAGGGTATTTAACGAAAGATTTTCTGGAGGAGTTACCGAAGACACTGGTGTGCATTTTGTCAGGTAGAGGGGACTGCGGCGTGGAGGCGGAGTCCGCGAAGAGTTTCCTGGCTCGCATGGAGAGCCATGTGCGCCCGCTGCTCTCCTCGCTGAAGAGCCACACATGCCAGTCAGCATCCTCCGGCGAAAGGAACGCAGATGCGTCGGGCTTTCAAAACGTGATTCGAATCGGGGCATCGGCGATCACACAGCTAGTCTCCATCCAGGAATTTTTCATGTCCTCTTTGGTTTACATGCCCAAATATCTCTCCGAGTACCTGCTGTCTGGCTGGCGCGTCTTCGCTGACCTGACGCTCCCCCCAGTAGTCAAATACCTCTCCGGCGTTGTCATAAAATACATCCAAACCCCTATAGACTATGCAAAAATCGGATTACAGTTCTTCATTAAAATCCCTCTATTAAACCAAAGCGGACAATGTTATCAAGGTACGTTAATCGTGTCTTATGTATGCGAAGTATAGTAATAGTGAAATACGCAAGGGCGTAACTTTGGTTTGAACATTGGGGGGGTTGAGGTCCTCACCCATTTAGGTGGAGACATGATTATTGGGGGGGTTGTATTAGCCAGTTTTGATTATTGGAGGGGTTACGACCCCCCCACCCCCCGTAATTTACGCCCATGGAAATACGTAACACTGATACTTTGTTATATTGTATGCATTATGATTTCTGCTTATGTATTTGTTACCTGAGGTCAGCTGTGGCCTTTCGTTTAAAATGTTACTTATTTTGTTCTTCGTTTTGTATCCAGGGGATTTGAAGCAGCTAATAATGTGGTAAGTGTTTGCTTATATCTAGACTAACACGTGAATTTATAATGGTTACAAACAGTGTAAAACTTTTATTGGTGGCATTCTGCAGTGGATTCCTAACATTTAATTTAATACAGGAAACATCTGCCTTGTTCTGAAAACATTCAGTTATGTTCCAAAAACTTTTATAACCGGAAGTTATGATTAAATATTCCAAACAAAAATTTGAGTATGTATGTTTTTTATTGCTTTTGTTTTATTTTTAAATATCTCTCAGAAACATTTTCTTTTGATTGCTTTTCTGCTTAATCACTGGGTCACTGAGTGAACTGTATGTTTTATTCAGGGGAATGAATCACAACGTGAGCTGGTCCTTTGGCGAGTCAATCCTGGATATTTTCCTGACACCGGAACCGGCACCTTGCAGCTACATGAGCTTTGGATGCCATGGCACACCTAGCGGCCCCTTACCCCGAGCCCTGGCCCCGGAGATCCCTGCTCCCCTGCTGGACTGTGATCAGCATCACATCTGGAGCCTCAATGAGACTTTCTGCTCTGAGTTTGTCCCCCTTGGGCTACAGAAATCTAGTGTCCTCTCCTCCTTCTGCAAGGCGATGAGTGTCCTCAACGCCACCCAGGTGGACCGGACCTGGAGCAATGGCTGTCGTTTGATCCGCTCGCTGCTGTTGCCCTTTCTGAATGAGTCTGGTTGTCGTGGGGCTTTCTCCTTCCAGTCGCATGGAGTCAGGTCACCCCTCAGCTTGAGCCAGCTGTTATGTGATTACAGAAACTGGACCAGTTTGAGTCGCGTGGACCCTGCCTTGGTGACCTTGTGCAGCGATAATGACAGGACAGAATTTATCCGGACCGTGTGCCACACTGTCAGCCTGATGCATCTTCTGGTTGTAGACACTAACAACGCCTGGGTGTGGAATTTCTGTTCCAACTTTTCCGATGACAATGTTGTTAGCCTTTACTGTACCTATGAGCTCTGGAGGCTAAATATGGTGGATGTCTCCCTTGTTTCATTCTGCTGGAACATGGACCGGCAGCGACTGGAGAGGCTGCTCTGCGACGATGTGGATTTTTACATGCGTTTTTTTGCCGAGACACAAAACGCCTGGGTGTCGCTCAGCTGTGCAAATGTGGAGCCACCCGTGTCAGTGGACATCGCCGCCCTAGTGGCTGGGACCTGTCGCTACTCCGATTGGAGAAAGCCAGCCCTGGTGCCTGGGGATGTGCTCCAGTTGTGTGTTCAACACGACGAGCTTGGTTTTGTCCAGGCCATATGCTCGAATTCCACTTTCCTGACAATGTTGCTGCAAAATGAGATGAACTCATGGGTGGGGGATCTCTGCAAGGTGGCCCTTAGCACCCTGGTCATGGATTCCCCCACTGTCCTCGGCCTCAAAGACTGGTGCAATTACCGGGAGTGGGGAGGGAAGGCGGTGGACCCCTCTGTGGTTGGCTTCTGCTGGCAGTATGACCAGATCAGCTTCCACAGGAACGTGTGCTGCGTCATGCCCGTTTATGAGAAGCTCATCCTTCAGCCGGGCAACGAGTGGCTGCCGACAGTGTGCTCTGACCTTGAGATGGTGGATGTGGTGCCGCAGGTTTGCCGTTATGATGACTGGGGCACCCCCATGATAGTGGACATGACTGACCTGGCCCTCTGCGCCGAACTCGATCCCCAAAACTTCACCCAGCGAGTTTGTGCCAACGCCACCGTACTGAGGAACCTGCTGGCCAACCTGGATAACACCTGGCTGCTGCAGCAGTGCAGCAACCACTCGGGCACGATCGGTGCGGATGGTGCCGGGGACGAGCTGCTGGGGTTCCGGCCCGCTGAGCAGTGTCAGTACCATAGCTGGGCCGTGTCCCTCCCAGACGCGGCCCTCCTGGCCCTGTGCTGGGATTATGACCAGGCAAACTTTGTGTCCACCATCTGCAGGGACTTCCTGCTGCTGTCCCTGCTTAGCCAGGAGCCGTCCAGCGCGTGGGTCAGTACCATCTGCCCCACTTATACGAATAACACTCAGGGTAACGGTACAGCTTCGAGCTCCTGCCTGGCCAGGGACTTCGTCAAGCGGCTGAACTGGTCCTGCAGTGTGGACTTCACTGCGGCCTGTCGCCCGGGGGCCCCGCAGCCCCTGGGCCTACAGCTGGTGTTGCGTTGCGGTGTGGAAACACTGCAGCCACAGCTGAACAAGCTCTTGACCGAGGAGGTTTCCTCTCTGGTGGCTCAAGCCACCACACAGCTAGTGCTGCTGCTGCTGGCCTTGGAGGAGAGGCAGCTGAGCTCGCTCCGCGTCACTGAGAACATCCGGCTCAGCGTGCTGCAGGCCGTCGTGCGCTACCTGGACCGCGAGACGGACTTCGGCAACAAGAGAGTGCTGCTTCAGTGCTTTGGGGTGACGAGCCAATCAGCCGCATCAACTCTCACCCCGTCGCCGAAAATCACTGTCCATTAGATGAATCTAGAATTATCACACACAAACACACACACATATGCACATATACAAAACAGACGATGATGGGAGATAATATCATTTATAATGCGGTGATGCCCAATTGTATTTATAATTATAATTATAAATACAATTGGCTGCATAGAGAGCTGATAAATACCAGGTCAGTCATTATAAGCATATATTCCATTGTCTTTGTCTTTATACTATCTGCATCCCAGTGCTGCTGCTCACTGCAGGGCATTTGATGCCTCTGTATTATTTAAATTTGTATCCTCACTTTGCTGGTTTTAATGATTTGGTGTCACTAAAAGTCAGTCATATATATTTATGTTTTGTGCGTGTGTGTGTGTGTGTGAGAACAGAAGGTGCTGACCAGCCTCATTCAGACCGGCAGACATGTCACTACTGATGACTACTTTCATATCAAGGTCAGAGAAGCTCTTCCCACACAGAAACGTCCTGTCAGTGCTTAGCGTCTCTCTCGCGGTTGCCGCTTTCGCCTCGCATCTCCCCTTTATGTGACTCGGTGTGCTTATTTTCAGGAGTATTTTCGCATCCCCCCGGCCAGCCTGAGAGCCGTGCTGAGTGCTGTGGACGTCATGACAGTCCGGCAGATCCTGCTGTACTACAGCCGGAATCAGGGCACTCTGCAGGTGAGCTGACTCTCCATTCACAAGCCTCCCAGGTTTTCAGCCGTGCAGAACGTTGCCTCATGGATTTCTCTCTCATTCCACCCCAGGCCTCCACAGACTACCTGCAGAGCATGGTCTCCGTCTTCTTCCAGACACAGCTGGCTGGGGAGCCGAGCCTTTTCCCTGACCTGCTGCCCCTGCTGGACCAGGCCAGACCCGCTGACATCCTCGCTCTGCCACCACTGCAGAGCAAGGCCAACGTGTGAGTTCTGCAGCTTCCAGGCTGGACCCAGGCATGTCAGACAGAAAAATGCTGGGCTGAGTTAAATTTTAATTAACGATACTGACGTCTGCAGTAAAGCAACACCTAATTAATTTTGGTGTTGCTTACTAGATAAATAATTGGCGACTGCTATCACCTACTGGTTAAGCTAGTTCTCCCAAATGTCTCTAAAGCTCTTGGTCGTCAAAGTTGGTAGTGGTTTAAGTAACCCCCACAGCACAACACATGACTTTCAATATGTTTTTAAAATACCAGTCACAAAAAACGATTTTGTTTCTTTCATGAGCTGACATAAGGCTGGAATAAGTTATTCTTCACTCTCCTGGTGAAAACATCCAGGCTGCAGACGATTAACTCCAAGATCCGCAGCCTCTCCCCGGAGCAGCGCAGAGCTTTCGGAAAGTGGTTTAGTCAATCTCTCGGCTTCCTGAACATGACAGCCGGGGACCCGTCTCTCATCACGGACATCGGGAACCTGATCGCCTACCTGCCGTTCTCCAGCTTCCAGCTCCTCACACCTGCTCAGGTAACAGCCGCAACACCTCCTGTGGAAACTGAACACTTTCCGAGTGACCTGCAGCAAAGGCTGTCAGCAGTCAAACGGATCTGTTGTTAAGTCTGCATCCTGTTCATGTGTTCATTAAACCAGCATTGAGAGGGTCCACTGCTTTCATCAGAAACTGAAACTATGTATTAAAACATCAGTCTATTGGCACACACTGCAGGAGTTACATAGCAGCCTGCAACATGCAAGGGATGCACAGTGTATGCACTGTAGATTGTCATTAACTCACTGTGTTCCTTTGTCATGGAGTTAATGACTAATGGATTTCCCGGGGTGTGATTCTGGGTCCAATATACAGCTGCTGGATGGGTTGGACATCTTACTGATAAACCCGCTAAGCCCCATTCAAGAGCAATTTGTGGCTCAGTCCATTGTAGGAATGTTCACAAACTTAACAGCGGACGACTTCAGAAGGTTGGTGTGGAACCCTGCTAGCTCAAAATGGGTTTGACTGCTTTTTAAATGTTTTTCTTTGTAGTGACCCGTGTGTTTTCTCTCTAGTGACCCGTGTGTTTTCTCTCTAGTGACTTGCGTGTTTTCTCTCTAGTGACTTGTGCTTTCCATTTAGTGACTCGTATTTTCTCTGTAGTGACTCGCGTGTTTTCTCTCTAATGACTCGTGTGTTTTCTCTCTAGTGACTCATGTATTTTCTCTGTAGTGACTCGTGTGTTTTCTCTCTAGTGACTCGTGTGTTTTCTTTGTAGTGACTTGTGACATCGCCAGACTGTGAAATATTTTATGACCCAAGCTAGGTGTCCAAAGCATCTTCCTTCTCTGCGAGTCATGACGATCTGTCACATGGTGCATTTCCCAGGTTGGGGAACCTATCATGTCTTGCACACACGAAAGACCTGCTGGCTTACAGGAACTCAGAGGCCTTTGAGGTGATCCAGGAGAACGTGCGAGCATGCGTAAGCCAGGGACTCAAAGTGCCTAGTGACATGGTGAGCTTTGGAGGCAGGAGGTTTTTGGGACATATCATCATATCGTGTGGTTTGCCCAACGATGCTGCTGTGGAGTTCTGATAATGTATTATTAATTTGTTAATTACTTAGCATGTTAAGGTTTAGCTTCAGTAAAACATAAAAGATTCTCACTAAAGAGGTTCTTTAAACTAATGGACTGGGACTGTAAAGTGCAAGTAATGCTTTGGCTTTTAGAAAAACCTAAAAATCTTGAAATCAAAAAGCAGAAGAGACTATTACATGTATAGTCTCACATTAAAACATATATCAGAGTATCATTATTGCAGAAGTTCCAGATTTTACCAAAAGCAAAATAAAAATGTGGGCAGTGTACAGAACACGCACAGGCACACGACACTCTGTTCCAGATTTCAGCCGTACTTCTGGCTTTGTGATTTCGCTGTATGTCCTTATGGTTTGCCGGCACCCTGCCCTGTCGTTTTGACGTGTTTCTGCATTCCTTCTCTCGTAGGTCTCTGGCTTATTCCTGAACAGTACCGAGCTACAGGAGCCGGCTTCTCTGAGCCCAGATCGCGTCAGGCAGCTGGCTGTCTTCCTGCCCTGGCTGGGCGCCGGCTTCCTGAGGCAGCTCAGTCCATCACAGCTCTACCCGGCACTGCCTGAGCTGGCAGCTGTGCCCTTCACACCTGTTCAGGTGCCCAGGACCCATCCATACCTGTCTGCGCAGTCCGCAGGCGCAGTACACTTAGGCGCAGTCTGCGCAGCCCGCACACATAGTATGCAGTTCATAGTATGCTATCCGCCTTTCCGGTGGCACGAGAGGACGGGGGTTGGGGTTCACAAGACAGATGTTATATGGCTGGGGGGGGGCTTCAGGCCATGTCAGGTGGAAGGCTTGTGTGTTGGAGGGGAAACATGACACAGCAGGACCCCTTTGATTAAGGCACCGTGACTGACCCCCAGCTCGTCTTCTCTCCTGGCTCCGTTGAGTGCTCCCATATGCCATCAGGGAATTGTCTTTTTATTGATAGCCCCAGGCTCTGACTGCACCCCGGCCTCATTAAGCTTACAGATAGCTGGAGAGGGCGGCTTCCATCCTCACCATTTACCCCAGACTCATAAAATCGACTCTCTCTCTTCCTCCTAGGCGCGAGAGATCGTGGACAAGGTGCTGTCTAATAAGAGCGTAAGTGTCGTCATATAGAGCATGTTAGTTCTGAAATATTATGTCACGGTTCGACTGCAGGAAACTGATAACTGCTGGTAAACACTCTGGTGTGCTGCAAGGTCCCAGCTGGATTCCAGCGCAGCTCATGCGAGTACAGCATGCCGCACGATGGCAGATTTATAGCCGTCCCTGAGATTGTGTAGCCAAGAGCTAAGTACAACATGGAGGATTACTATCACCTAATGAGGACATCAAGTTTCAGTTTGCCAGACAGATATATCACCTTTTGCATGTAAATGAAAGGTATTCCAATAGAACATTTTATGATGAATAGGCCAGAAAGCCCATTTCATTTTCCTGCCTCCTCTGTTGTCATCTCTTTGTCTCTTGGCGCTTTTCCACTGGCACTCGGGAACTGAGCCGTCCACCAGCTGTGCCACATGGCTCCAGCTCGCACCAGCTTCCCGCCGCAGGAAGGGAGGTTCAGGAAAGGCTTGGCTGGGCTTGGAGAGCAACAGTGACATAAAACCAAACAGACACTTACAGTATGTCTGTTAATTTCCGAATTTTCTAGCACATCTGTGAGGATTGCTGTGTTACCTTCAAACACTAGCATTTGCTTGTGGAAATTTGCATTACGAATCCATCCCGTTCAGCTGCTCTACAGTAGTTTTTTAAGTAGGAGGTTGGAAATTCCGAGTTATGCACTGGTACATGGCAATGTGCGATGCTACTGATAATGAGTAATATATAGAATATTCCCTTTTCCCTTTGGATAATCTATGCGCAGAACACCGGTATATCTGTGCATGTCAATCAATTAGATGGTGGTGACAGAACCAGCTTGGTTTGGTCACGCTTTCAGCCCTGCTAGTAAGCAATACACTGTCTGTGTGCAATAATGGCTCTATTACAGCTCGGTTACAGCTCAGATACGGCTCGGGTCCGGCTCAGTTACAGCTCGGGTACAGCTCGGGTACGGCACAGTTATGGCTCGGGTACGGCACAGGGTATGGCACAGTTATGGCTCGGGTACGGCATGGGTACAGCTCGGGTACGGCACGGTTACGGCTCAGGAAAGGCTCAGGTACGGCTCAACTATGGCTCGGGAAAGGCTCAGGTATGGCTTTGTTACAGCTTGGGTATGGCTTTGTTGCAGCTCGGGTATGGCTTTGTTGCAGCTTGGGTATGGCTCAGGAAAGGCTCGGGTACGGCTTTGTTACGGCTCGGGTACAGCTTTGTTATGGCTCGGGTACGGCACGGGTATGGCTCGGGTACGGCTCGGGTACGACTCAGGTACGGCTCGGGTCCGGCTCAGGTACGGCTCAGTTATGGCTCGGGTACGGCTCAGATATGGCTCGGGTACGGCACGGGTATGGCTCGGGTACGGCACGGGTATGGCTCGGGTCCGGCTCAGGTACGGCTCAGTTATGGCTCGGGTACGGCTCAGATATGGCTCGGGTACGGCACGGGTACAGCTCGGGTACGGCACGGGTACGGCACAGGTACGGCTCGGTTACGGCTCAGGTATGGCTCGGGTACAGCTCGGATACGGCTCGGTTACGGCTTGGTTACGGCACAGGTCCGGCTTGGGTACGGCTTGGTTGTTGGCGGAATCGGAAAGTGCCCCCTGACAAACCCTTTAAAGCTGAAATCACTAACTTGCAGGATAGTAAGGGCCTTATAATTGATAACGAAATTGATATAGTAAATGAGTTTAATGATTATTTTTCACGGGTGTT
>JAODKL010000009.1:8972750-8996432 GCA_026780765.1 Petrocephalus schoutedeni
CCCTCCCCCCCCCCCCCCGCCCCGAGCGTGTCCTTCATTGCACGCCTGCTCCTCCTGTGCTAGTCGCCTTACGCTCGTTCCTCATTCTTCATCTCCTCAGTCTTCTCTCCACATCTGTGCTAAACAGTCCCTGAGCAGAGAGCAGCAGCTTGCAGTCAGATTTAGTATCCAGATGTTATTAATTCAGGACCAGTTTTAGGAGGAGACATTGGTGCTCCAGCCCTGTTCTCTGCTTCTCTGCAATTGCTTTAGTAAAAGTATCCAGTAGGTGAATCTATACGGTTATAAGCTGCTCTGTGTCATGTTCAGTTTTCTACTAAGGATTCATGTTAAATTTGTGTAATGCTGTGTGTAAAAATGCCAGCGGTGCCGATGGAGTCTGACTCTGAGACTGATCGATGGAGGTCAGAGAGGAGGGTCTGCTGACATCCCGATGTTTCTCGACAGAAAAAGTGCATCATGGAGGAGCTCTATCAGTTTGACTTCTTCTCGGAGCTCCTGGGAGAGCTGGGCTCCCAGATCGCGCTAGAGCTCTCGTGAGTTAGCTGTCTTTATTACGAATGTTACTGGCAATATGTGTGCCCTTCTGTATGATCTCACACTGAATTCTTATTGGAATTTTTCTAATAATAGTATTTGGACGTGTGTTTCTGCAGCATGAGCACCATTAAGAAGTTTTCAGTGGACATGATGGACACTTTGAGGGAGATGGTTGTACGGGAGCCATATCCCTTTCTCCGCCTTCCCAGTATCAAGCAGGCGCTCTTGGTGGACAAGATGACGCAGAGGCTGGTGGGTCTCCATCTGCTCGCCTCTTTCATCCCTCAGTTCTATAGCACCATCTGCATCCCTATTCGCTGTGACTGGCCCTTCTGCATACCGACTTTCCCCATCGCAGTTTCCATTTATTGTGGAGTCGGCATAGGAAATAATTTTTTATTTTTTTTTTTAGTGCTGCATTGGAGGACGCCAAGCATGTTTATAGCAACCTCTCGTGTGGCGTCTCAGTGATCTTTGTATCTCGTGTTTCTCGCTTTGCTTCACCTCACTCCACTCGCCAAGGGAACCAAAACATTTGGCATGGTTTTGCAGTTTGTGGGTTTTTTTTTTTAATCCTTTTCTCCCATCCCCATTCACTCAGCGCATGTATACGGGCCAGTACTCGGAGGAGGAGTTCCGGTCGCTGAGTGTCATGGCGACATTTGTGGTAGACGAGGTCTTTGCACAGCTGGACCGGAGCTTCTTTGTTGAGAACCTGGAGTTCCTCAGAGTGTTCTGCTATGGCAGGAGCAAGAAGGACATGGTGGCACAGTTCTTGCAGGAGCCCAGCACCTTTGGGTAGGAGCTCTCCGGCCCGTCAAATGGCAAATAATCAATCAATCAATCAAAGTGCAATTTAACATCCTCAAAGCATTCCTCTGTGTTTAGTTGTGTGATATAATGGAAGTTCTCAAATGGCCAGTGTGTAGGAAGTGCTTAGCTTTAAGTAATTCAGCCTTATAATGCACATTAATCCCTGGATCCATGTTCTATAATGTATATACATGAAAACTCGTTAATGCGCACCCTTTTTCCTCCCAGGTCAGTGAGGGACTGGAAGTCTGAGACACTGGACCAGGTGGACAGGTTCATATTCTTCCTGCCCAAAGAGGTCATCCAGCAGATCCCCTCGGTAGATGCTTTCTGTCGATCTGTACTCTCTTCATCGGTAACCCCCCACCCCAAACACACACAAGAGTACCCTGGATGGCCCCCTCCAGTGTATCCTACATTTCTATCATCTAAATCTATCATCCATCCATCCATCATCCATCCATCATCCATCCATCCATCTATCCATCTATCTATCTATCTAATTGCAGAGGCTGATGACCCTGGAGCGCATAGAGCGCCTGTTTCAGAGCCAGCAGCATTGGGACACAGGGCAGGTCGGCCAGCTCTGCACACAGGCCAGCGATCAGACCGAGCTGAAGAGGATGTTCGAGAGGCAGCAGTTTGTGCTCCAGTTCTTCCTGGGCTTTCTGAGCGCAGGCCAGGCATGTGAGTGCTGTGTTTCTCCTGGGCTTTCTGGGTGCAGGCCAGGCATGTGAGTGCTGTGTTTTTCTTGGGCTTCCTGAGCGCAGGCCAGGCATGTGAGTGCTGTGTTTTTCCTGGGATTCCTGAGTGCAGGCCAGGCATGTGAGTGCTGTGTTTTTCCTGGGCTTTCTGAGCGCAGGCCAGGCATGTGAGTGCTGTGTTTTTCCTGGGCTTCCTGAGTGCAGGCCAGGCATGTGAGTGCTGTGTTTTTCCTGGGCTTCCTGAGTGTACCAGCACATGCTACCTGTGCTTTCTCTCCTACACTGCAGACTCAAAGTTGGGTAACGTCTGAACCAGGCGAAGTTTTTACAACATTAGACTTCCATAGGCCTGGTGCTTTGAACAATGACTTAGCAAGGTTCATGGATAAATCACAATACTGTTGCCACATTAAAATATTGCAGTCAAGACAGCAGTAGATGACCATCATCAGGAGTTAAACATCTAAGTGATGAAGAAGAAAAAAAACATGGCAATGGAGGAGAAGAAATGAAAGCTCATTTAGGACAGTAGACAGCTGTCCATGCCACTATGAGCATATTAAGGTCGCATTTCAGGAGCCAGTGTGTGACGCCTGCACAGAGCAGCTGAATTTAATGTGTCCCTATTTCTCTCTTGCTCTCTCATCATGCTCTACAGTGCCAGTGCTCATCCCCAGCTGTGAGAACCTGCATGCAGTGCCGCCCTCGGCCTGGAGCTTGGACAGCCTGCTGGGCATGTCTGTGGGGGCCTTCAGCAGCTGCCTGGAGCTGATTGGCCAGGATCCTTTCCTCAGTCCCTATGAACTGACACAGCTCCTAAACAAGTTCAAAAAGGTGCAACCGTTTGGTTAGAACTTACTGAAAGGCATAAATCAAAATATGCACTCGGTCGTTATAACTACATGTTTAACGTTGTGACTTGCATTTCTGGGCCTTATTTACGCCATGCCTGTGAGAGATGTGAGTTTTAACTGCTCTTCGTGTTGGTTGTAAGCTTCTTCCTCCGTGCTCATCCTGTGCAGATCTACGGACCAGCGTCCTCCATCTCTACCTCGATGGTTTCCCAGCTTGGGCGCTTGGCCTTGCGGCTGACCGAGGAGGAGCTGGGTTTGCTGAGCCTGACAGAGCTGAGCTCTATCTCTGCGCTCGGGGTGATCAGTGGCTGGAGCAGCAGACAGGTTGGGGCCTAAGTGAACCCTGGAGCAGGGCAGCTCTGTTCCACCTTGAGGTGTAAAGCGGCATCCGCTGCTCTACCATGCCGTCGGTTTGTTTTTATATTATTAGTCTTAGTTGTAGCAGTTGTACTAGTGGGATAATGTTCTGAAAACATCAGGAAAAGTAGATACCTCGAACGTTCCCATACCTTAACCGTAGCGTACGGTGAACGCTGCTAGAATGAAAAATTATTTGTGGGTTATATATTGATCTACCAGGAACTAATCTGATTACTCTTCAGTGAACTAGTAGTGATGCTGCATTTTGTTTTGCTGTAAGTGACTAGAGTAATGCACAGTAACCTCTCCTTTCCCAGCTATCTGTCCTCTTCTCATCGGTGCTGAACTCAACCAGACTGACCCCCAGCCAGCTGGACTCCAGCACCCTTGTGGCCCTGGGTCACATAGTGTGTGGGATCAAGACCTCAGACATGCGGAACCTGAACGCTGTCGAGTTTGGGTAGCGAGCCGCCCAAGGGGAGCATCTCCTCCTCTAGCCTTACACACCCTAACACATGTTCTTATGCGTTGGTTTTATAAGGCTTTTGGAAAACATTTTTTAGAAAATGTGAAATAATGTGATCACTTAGCACAGGAATTACCCTAAAGGACATCCTTATGTAACCATCTAATCACGCAATCCACCATGTGTCCACAGAGTAAATAGATAAAAAATGTAAGTCCTATGTTAACTGCTAAATATCCGGATTGGTTAAAAATCTATAAAACGCAACGCTTTAATATTATATTTATAATGGCTTAGTGGTTAGCATTTTAACTTAATACCTCCAGTGGGACGGGTGGGTCTGGTTCCCCTCTCTTTCTCTGCGTGTGTGGAGTTTGCACGTTCTGTCTGTTTAGGTTTCCTCCAAGTACTCAGGTTTCTCACGCAGTCCACAAGCATGCAGTTAGGCGACCTGATCTCCTGAGCTTGCTGGGATGTGGTCTAAGCTCAGAGCGACCCTGTAATGAATGATTGTCAGATGGATAAAATGTCATTCTACGTTTTTTTTCCCGAGCCCCCTAATGTTCCATTCTGCATATTGTTCCTCCTTCTGCTCTGTTAAAGCCTCCTTGTTCTGTTCCTCTGGCTCTCCCTCAGTAAGGCGGTGTTGTGGTTGGGGAGTCTCCGGCTCTCCTGCTCAGAGGAGCAGCTGCAGACCCTGGTGGCACTCCTGAGCCACAGTCTGGCCTTTGGGCCGATCAGCTCCTGGGGTCCTGAGGTCTTCATTGAGATTGGAGCTCTGGCAGGTACAAGGCCTGTGTCCTAGGCGTCATTCTGCAGTCAACCATCACCCTCTTGCCATTCCCTGTCTGTGAATCTAGTATGCAGGTGATGTGTGCCCTGTGTATGACTGTCCATCTTTCTTTTCTCTTTCTCATCGATTCCTTTCTTTCTTATCCCAGCCGGCCTCCCTGACATGGCCATGTCCGCACTGGTGAAGGACCAGATAGAGGGCATCACCCCACTGGCGGTCTCTCTCATTCCAGACCAAAAATTTGCTGTGAGGATATCTTTTTTAAGTTTCATAAGATTGATTTTACCCACAAACTCACTTATTTGTTGCCTATAAAGGGTTACTTAAGCATCTCCTTCAAATGCAATATTAGACTGTTAGGCTGAACCTCAGCATAACAGACAGAAGAGAGGAAGCGTAGGCAGCAGTTTGATTCGTTATTTACATTTATATCCATGTGTGGGTCGAAAGAGACCTTGGCTGCGAAATGATTTATTGAATTCCATGGAGGTAATTCGCACGAGATAGTACACCAAGCTTTTGATAGTGTGGGTACGAGGCGGAAGGAATCCCTTATCATATAACGGTCTCTATGACCCCACCAGGTGGTGTTTGACCAGGCCCAGATCCGCATGTTCTCCTACGAACAGGCCGTCGCCGTGACAGAGGCCCAGCGATCTGTCTTGACAACAGTGCAACAGACAGCTTTAGCCATGGTCCTGACCCCCTGGGAAGACAAACCGGTTGATTTCCGCGGTAATTTCATTCATGGCGCCTGTCACGTTTACACATCTCCTCCTAAACATCCCTAACACCTGCATTTTCACTTGGAATGACTCTCTTTAGTCCCGTAGTATACGCATTGTCTCTCCGTTAATGAGAGAGAAACAGTGCATCACAAAAAGTCTTGGTACCGTAGTGTTAAAGCATTTCGTCACGGTGTGCGGTGCCGCGTTCTCCCCGTAACACAGCCTTTTGTCTCCGCAGGCAGGTCATCCACAGCCGCCCTGCGTCCTTGTTATTACTCCATCTTTGTTAAACTGCTGATGCTGCTAGTAATTTTCTGGCCTCCGCTCTGAAGGACACCGTCCACCTGCTGTTACCCTCACCCCCGCCCAACAACATGGCCTTCTGTACAGAAACCCAGGAGCTGCTGAACAGTTGCAAAATTACTGGCCTTTATTAGATACTGTATAATTGCATCAGTAGAACTCAGGTTATGATTGAATTAGTACTTATTATGTGAGCAACAATATTACAACGATTCTGTGTTAAAGAGAACGTCAGAAGGAATAAGTATTTCCAAAATACCTTTACTTAGGTCTAAGTTGTTTTGTATATAAATTTGAAAAAGTACTGACTAATGATGCAATGATGTTTGGATTTAAATCCTCTGATGCAATGCAGCCTACTGAAGCACTCATTCAGAAACCCAAAAACACATTCAGTTACCAAGATATCACCCCCCCCCCCACCCCACCCCACCCCAAATTTGTGTGTCCTAAGAGGTAGAGATCACACACAAAGGAACTCTCTCACTAAAATACATACTTTTGTAATTTTTGCTTAACGCCTTAAGTGCATTACTGATAAGTTTCAGTGTGGAAAATTATCCTTAGTATATGTTAACAATGAAATGGAATTGAACTGAGCTCAAATTTTATGGCGATTCTTAGTCATAAAGAGTGGATAAATGGACAAAACGTTTTTTTCTTGTTTGTGTATATTTTGGTAACTTTTAAAGAGATATATCTAGAATTTATTTGGAAGCGCAAGTGATGTTTATTTAACAAACGCTTTGCGCATTGTGCTTCAGTGTGCTTTCTGCATGCAGTTTATGTATGGAATTCATATGGACATAATTGTTGTGAGTTCTGTGGTGCTGCATTAAACAACGGCATGTAAATGTTTAATTCAATGAAATAAAAAATAAAAAAACGGAGAAGTCCAAAAACCGCGTAGTTCAGCCTCTTCGGACGCGTTCGGCGAAAGCGACGGTACCGAGCCGCACGTGCCTGCTCAGATAGGGGGCGTGCGAGCCTCTCCGTGAGCACGCGCCCAAATAGCACGCTGTCCTCCCGCGTCCCGGCATGCTCTGCGGCGCGGGGCACGCTGCTGGCTCGCTCGCTCTCTGCGCGCTCCCACGTTCAGACACAACACACACAGACAAGATGGCTGACCTCGATTCTTGGGGTGAGACTTCGAAGTTTGAGAGTGAATTGTTAATAACGTTTATTACACGGTTTGAAGTGCATGGGGATGTGACGAAGAAGCAGTTACGCGTTCTCTCGGATGTACGTGCCCTTTTTTGTTCTTCATTTGGTCTTTCTTGCGCTTTCGTAGACGCTGACAACTTCGAACCGGAGGAGCCGATCAAAAAGGCGGCACCGCTGGACAAATGGGAAGGCGAAGACGAAGAGGAGGACGTGAAGGTATGGAGCCGGGCTTAGGATCCTCCGGGCAGCCGGAGCTAGGGCGCGACGGGCGGCAGGCCGCCGGTGTCCGGCCGGCCAGCTGTGTGCGGTCGGCGGCTGACAGCTGCGAATCGGCGCGTTTTTACACCTGATCGTGGTGTTCCGTCATCCGCCTCAGAAGGCTGGCCCTACCCCGGTGCATAAGTTTGTGCTTCGCGAGGGAAGCTGCCAGATACAGCAGTTTGAAATAAGTTGGCTTATTAGCTGTGTTATACTGGGATTAAGAAGCCCGGCGAGCCGGTTGCGGCCGGCTGCCCCATGACAGGCCGGCCGAGCATGTGGAAGCCGGAGCAGTGTCACGTGTGGCGGCGGCCAGGCCTCGCTGTCCCACGTCAAGGGGGATTTTCAGTGGTCATATTTAACGGCTCCGGGCTTAACCGGATCGCGTTTGTCGTGGCGGCGCTGACCGGCCGACCTGCTGGCCTGTCGCCGGACGTGCGGCCGCACTGACGTGTCTCCTCTCTCCTAAGTGAGCCATTGCACCTTCGCTTATGACAGCCTGTTTCGCTGCGTGGACCTTAGAAAACTGTACAGGAGTCGAGTGTCGGCATTTAAACGCGGCCGATCGCCGCTGGTCTTTTCCTTTAAAATGGGTCCGGCGGACACGTGTGCCTTATCGCTTCGACGCGCGTGTACGGCCGCCGCGTTTTTACTGCCATCTGCTTGACTGAATGTTGCAGTACTTACAAACGCATGTCTCGTTTTTTTCTGTAGTCATCGCAGTATCGTATGACTGAAGTGAGTCAGAGAACGGGCCTCTAGAATCGTTTTGCTTAGTATCATTAATATATTTAATAACTACTATTTTGGGTCATTTTCAGAGAATCACGTGGCCCCCGCAGACAGAAGGTTTATGGCCGGCGGGTCCCGGTCACTGTCACACTGTATATTTCTAGAAGTCTGCCTGTTGTCCCCAGTTATACCTCTCGTTTAGTACCCCTCTGGATCCAGCTGTTTTGTTTCTTCCAATCTGGAAGCCTCCACATCTCAGATGTTTGGGGTCAAACTGCTGCTGAAATTACAAGCTCTGCGTTTTTCCTCTTGCATTGTAATACGGTGTAAATGGTTAGACAGATGTTGGCTATTTAGTATGTAAGCTGTTGTACAATAAGAATCCCTTCACTTGGGGCTTAGAGAAGGCCCAGGTCTGCATGCCACCTGCTAAGCTGTAATTTTTTTTCACTCCTGTTTTTCTTCTACACCTGAGTGAATTTAATTTTATTTTCAAAAGCATAAGTGTTACAATAGCTTCTTTAATCTTTAGTGATGTGGTTAACACTGGAAAGTGTCCTTGAAAGGGTGTGAGGTATATTGTTTGTGTTACCGTCATCATAGAGCACTTATTTTGTTTGTATGAAGGAGGAGAAACTGGTCTCTTTCATGTCTTGTTTTCTTATATCCGATGCGTGGTTGGTAGTTAGACAACAGCATAAAGTTGAATGAAACTATCTGATGACATTTGGCAGATGGGGATTTTAAAAGACACAGGTCTAATGATTTGAGGAATGTATAATTTTAGTCATGTTCATTAACCTTCAGATTTAAACTGAGATATGTATACCAGAAAAAAAGTCTGTGTGACACAACAGTCTTTCTCTTTAACACGAACAAGTCTGTGTCTGGATAAAGTTTAAGACGGTGTTTGTTGGTGTGGACTCAAACCAGAGCATTGTGGGCAGTTAGCATTGCGGGCAGTTAGCTGTTAGGCTGAAGCAGTGTGTGCGAATAACGAGCCCCTGGTCTCTGCTTCCCTCCTGCTGTAGGATAACTGGGATGATGAGGAGGAGGAGGAGGAGGAGGAGGAAGAGGAGAAGAAGGAGGAAGAGAAAAAAACAGGTGCAAAAATAAAGTAGTAAGGAAGTGGAAGCCATGTGTCTGGAGATGGGGCTTTATTTGCAAGGCCTCAGAATCCTAGCTGCTGTTCCTGTGCTGAACACTCGACTTCCCCCTTTCTTTTCAGAAGTTAAAGTTTCAGACAAGAAGAAATTAAGTGAAAAAATCAAAGAAAAAGAAAGTTTGCAAAGGAAGAAAAAAGAGGAGTTGAAGAAGAAGGTGGGTATTGGAATTGTTGTGCTTGAGTTTGATTAATTGCTTTAATTAAAACATTTGGATTGTATGTCTCTGCTAGAAGTCGTTACGCAGCAGTGACTCTCTATTGAGAATCAATGAAGCATTTCCCCTCCCTTCCTAATTGATATAATGGGAGCTGAGTTTTAAAGGCAGCAGTTTTTCCAGTGAGCTCCTGATTTCTTACCCTGTGTCTGCTTTTGCTCGGTATGCTGACATGCTCGGTAATGGTAGCAGCAGTTTTTAAATACATGAAGCCAGTCTCCTCAGTGCTCTATCCATCACTTTAATGTGTGTATACCACTTTGTTTCGTAAACATGAATTATTTACACGTGACAGGAGAACTACACAGACAAGGAAATAGTGTGGAGTTTAGCATTCAGTAAATGCAGTCCTCTTGGTTACACTTTCTCATCTTCAATCCATCATACATAGCAATATTCAATATACAGCAGTATAGCTGTTAAGTGTTTGTAGATTATCAGCGACCAAGTATTTATTGATATCGTTCTGTTATTGCACCGGCTAAATGGCAGTTTAATAACTGGTGATTTACGCCTATCATGAGGCTTGTCTGACTAAGCCCTTGGTAAATTTAATAAAAACTCACTTTTAGTCCTGGATCACAGTGTGCAGGGAACGCATTCTTTATTTGAGATTTATAAGTGGAGGCATTGAGAAAGTGAATTTAAACAATAGGCTAATGCTTTAATTTTGCTTTGTAATTAATCTTAGTCTAAATCGGAGCATGTTTCATTTAGCCGCATGCCCATGAGGATAATTTCCAAGTGGCGTAACCAAATGATGATGTGGTGGAATGCTTTCGAGCATTAAGTCGTAAACGTGACCTTTACTGTGCTGTTTTTTCTGTGGTCCATGGCTAGGTGGAGTCGGTGGAGGACACAGAGCTCACGCCTGAAGAACAGCTGGAAGAAAAGCTCAGAGTGAAGAAGCTGCAGGAGGAAGCTGACCTGGAGCTGGCCAAGGAGGCCTTTGGTACCCTTCTGCTCCTCTCCTCTTAGGATTGTGTGGCCAGTGGGCGGGGCTACAGTTCCCTGTCAGTCATAGGGGTTTAATCCCTTGCCAATCAGCCAATTGACCAATGACGAAGTTGGGAAAATCACTTGGCGACTGATATGTGATAATCTCACCTATCCTATTTTTTTAAATGTTATAATAGTTTGCTGTTCATACAAGTACAAGTACAAATTTCATTTGTCACATACACATTAAGTGCAGTGAAATGTAGCAGTCCCGACCTAGAGTGATCTGCGAGGCAGCCTACTTCAGCAGCGACATGATGGAAAAACCAGTTAAACACTGTTAGTGTGATATCGTGTTCAATGAGGTGGTATAGTCATGTCCTTTTCAGCAAAAAAAAAGTATGCTGTGGAATTTTTGCCTGCTTGCTTTTAATATAATGTAAATTTTTTGCAGGTGTATCTAATAATGTTGCAGGAATAGATTCCATGAGCCCATCATCTAAAGAAGACTTTATGGAGTTTGGGAGGTTACTAAAGGAAAAGATATCTCAGTATGAGAAGTCTGTGCATTATTCCAGCCTTTTGGATACTTTGTTTCGTGATCTTTGTATTTCACGTGAGTCTCCCTTTTTATATTGCGGTATCAGTACAATTTGAATGCGGTGGGATTAGGAGATATTTCTGAATCATGGTTTTTCGACAAAGCTGCTCACTCTACATGCTTCTGCTGTGCTTCTTGCGTAACTCACACAGTTGAGGTAGAGGACTTAAAGAAGATCAGCAACTCCCTGACAGTGCTGCTCAGCGAAAAACAAAAGCAAGAAAAGGTACAAAACGGCTAGAAAACCATTTACCGTAAATTTGGCTTTTAATCCTGGTAATATTATTGTGATTCGCCCGTAGTTCTTCTTCTGTTCAGTAGGGGGCAGCCCTGTACTGGCCAGCACTACTACTGAGACTTGATTCCTACTTTATGGGCAGAAAAAAACATGCCTTTCGTTTTCCATCCACAGCAGAACAAAGCAAAGAAGAAGAAAAAGGGGGTGGTGCCTGGCGGAGGTCTGAAAGCCAATATGAAAGATGACCTGGACGACTACGGCAACTTTGATGGGGGCTTTGCCCAGGACTATGAGGACTTCATGTGACGACAGCTGTGGCGCTGCCCTCCGGCCCTCTGCCCCGAGACCCTCTGACGTGCAGCACGGCTTCATGCTGCTCAGTGCCATCCTGGAAAAACGCGATACGTGTGCCCCCTTGATAGTACTCTGCCTTCGAGGGCCCGAAAGAGAGAAAACGCCCTGATCTCCGTGGTTCTGTGTCCTGGTCGAGAAGTAGAACGCCCGTTACTTATTTATGCCCCCCCAAATAAAGTAATCCTTAAGTTGAAGTTTATATTTTGAATACAACTTCACTGGAGAGAAGATGCAATGCCTGCAGACGATTGCGTTTTGATGAGCAGCATTATTTTCAGATTCAGTTTTAATTCTTTTAGAAATGACCTGTGACAGAATGCCTGACAGTACTCCTCTGGGACCTGCAATTATGTGGAATTAAATTTGTTCTATGCAAATTAATTCAGAATGTCTGCTTTTTTTCTTTTCTGGTGATAGAATTGTCTCCTCCCTCCCCATGCGGATGGAATTTCTTAATTATACGACATCTTCACATGAACTTCTTTTGCCAAAATTAAACCTGATGCTGGTGTTTTTTTTTTTGTCCTTGAGCCTGTTCTATTTATTTTTCTTAAATAGACACTACTTAGCAAAGTACAGAAGAGTGGTGCACTGGGGTAAAATGCACATTAAAAGTGGTATAAAAGCCTCTTAACTGTCAGCAGAATGAAATGCAATGTTACTATGACCTAGTGTAGCTCTTACCATGGGACACTTGGTAGGGTTTCTTAAACGATGCAGGGGGATATGTTTTTTTTTTTGTGAACAATTATGGAAAATCTCTGTGCATGAATAACTCTACTCTGCGTTTCTAATACGGGGACGGAATGACATGCCTACCGAAAGAACTCGGTCACCTTACATGAGCTTCAAAAATTGGCTTTACAAATCCCCCCCCCCCCCTTCTCTGCTATTGTTTGAAAGAATTTGCTTTAAAGTGTTAATGGAAAATGGGTGTTGGTGACTCAGTGTCTGCAGTGTTTTTTTAAGCTTCTAATTTAATAAAATCACTGTTCAAAAGGGCCTCTGTGTCGATCGCTGCTCCTGAATGTCAGAGCCTTTCTGCTTGCCTTTGTTTTGTTTACATTCCCCTGCTCAGGTGTGGGATGCTCATGGCGTTTGGATCACGTTGCTCTGTGCTCTTCAGTCCCATATGGACACCTTTCCTTTTGGGTCATGGACATCGGTCACAGTCCCACTTCTCAGGTCTGCAGCCCTTTGGGCCCAGATCCCAGAAAATTTACCACAAAGTGTATTTTTGAGCATTGGGTTATGCTCCATGTATGTTTAGCGTCCAATGTATTGTTTTTTTACTTACTTGCTAGTAAGCCTTTTGGATTTGCATGTACACATAATATATATACAGCAAGAAGTAAAAACACTGGTGCTGTTTACTGAAATTGGCCACTATTGTTATATTTTCATGAAATTTTTACTCCAGGTGGAATGTTCAGCGTGAGCTTAAAGTACAGTGTCAGTTTTTATTTCTGAAAAATGTTTTGCATACAAGATGAACCTTACTGAAAAAAAATGCAAATTGTTGTGTTTACTCCTCCAATTCCAGCGGAATGTAAGTATTGGGGCAAAGAAATTTAAGGCAAAATGAGGGTGTCCAAAGTTAGTATTTGCTCCCAAATACTTTACATGTAATAACTTTCTCAAATCTGTGATCCGTTGAAGTCACAAGATTCCTGCTGCAGTCTCTTTCATTTGGTGACTGTTTTGAGGTAATTCTGACTTCAATTTTCTGTTCAAAATATGAAATGCATGTGTAATTGGGTTTTGGCCAGTTGCTAACCTTTTTCTGATTAACTCCTTGGTTAAGTGTATATAGCCTGTTTTGGGTCATTGTCTTGCTGCATTATGAACTAATGTGCAATACGGCTTGAGGCATTTGCTTGGACCTGGGAAGATAATGTGTTTTTGTGAGCCTCAGAAATCATTTTGCTGCTACCATCTCCAGTTACATCACCAGTAAAGATAAAAGAGGGTGGTTCCAGAAGCAGCCATGCACGCCCAAGCCATGACATTGCTGATTCCATGCTTTTATGGTGTGCTTAAGGTCACACTTTCCCCTTCCCAACAGTTTGTTAAATGTTAATTTTTACCTCATCTGCCCATAAAACTTTATTTCAAAACTTTTCTGGCCCTTAATAATGCACTTCCTGCATTGAATTCCAGGCTTGCCTTTGATGATTTATTCACCTTATTCATTTACTGTACTTTGCCGATACACATGTTGTGTTTTATTTATTGATCATTTCCTCTCTTTTACTGTTCTCCACTGTAGTATTGGGCAATATCCACAGAAGCATCAAAAAATTGAGCCAAGGCATGTCAGAGTTTTTTTTTCCTCTTCGTTTAGATGACTAATGGTAAAATATTAATTCACTTTATATTTTTGTGCGTACATGCAACTATCAATTAAAATGACAGAAACGAAAAGCTCAGGTTCCACCGAGATTTGAACTCGGATCGCTGGATTCAGAGTCCAGAGTGCTAACCATTACACCATGGAACCACACGGTGGCCGTCTGCTTATGTTTTCTTATAATGTTAATAAAATGCGTCTAACTCTCCAGCCGACCGCCAGGCGTCGTCAATAATCTACAATCAACGTGTTCTTGGCAAATTAAACCACGCCGTGTTTTTGAATTAAAAAGAGATATTTCATCATAACTTTCGGCACTTAAGTCAGAACAGTTCTTAATTTTCCGGAAATGTATCAGATCCGACCTTAAACCCATATTGTACAAATGTGGCGGTTCTTACGTAAAAAGTAATATTTGCAGTAAGTTTCAGGGGTGCACCAGAATATAACGTTTTACTCCTTGTATAACGCCCTAAATTAGGAGAAGTTGTATCTTGTTCTACAATCTTCACGTAGATATAAGATTTAAGTACAGTAAGAGATTTCGTTGTACATCTGATGTTGATTAAAACCACCAAATAAATGCAATCAAATAAATATCTGTTATTTTAAAAGCACCAGAATGTGGTTTAATGATGTTAGACATCCGGACACTTATCAAATAAATAAAACTCCAGACTGATAAAGTCACCCAGTGGCATATAGGAGAATCCCATATATAAAGCGCAGATCCTGATATATAATATAATAATAATATACAGCGAGATGCTGTTCAGCTTCCGTGGCTGTTGCTGTATATGAAAATGCCCCACTTCTTTTATTCCTAATTCTAAGGAGCCTCCAGCCTCGTCAGAAACTTATCCGGCACGGCCGGGAGCACACGCCCATCCTGCCCGGAATCGGCGGGCTGTTCCTCCAGCGGTGGAATCCTGCGCTGACCCCGGAAGTCCGGATCCGTCCGCCTCGCATCGGGATCCCGGAGCCCGTCTCCGCGGCACAGGGCAGCTTCGGCCGGCGAGCGAGCGAGCGCTGCGGGAGCCGCACCTTCAGCTCTGCGCGAAAGGACACGGCTGATTTCCACTTAGAGGAAGATGGGGGCCCGGGATGAGGAGTATGACTACTTGTTTAAAGGTAAAGCAGCCGGGGAGGAGAAGGGGAGCGCCGGCCGAACGCGTACGGGCTGGAGAGGAGCTTGGCGCGGCTTCTGATTAACGGCGACCAGCCTTATGGCGATCGGCCGAGCGCTTCCCGGGAAACGTCACTCCGCTTACAGCGGGCCATGGCGGGTAGGAAGGCAAGCGAGCAGCCAGCCTGTGGATGTTTCACTAACTCCCGTCGCTCCGGGCGTGAGGGCGATCGGTTCGGAGGAGCGTAGCCGGGCACAGGCCAAACGAAAAGTGGGGAACAAGCAGGGGGATGAGGCGCGGCGGGCTGCCGCTGTGCAAACGGCTGCGATTAGGCTCCGGAGACGGTGTTTAGTTTCCCATTTTCCCTTGTTTTCCATTTGGGACTGGGGCGGGGTCGAGGTTCTGCGTTTCAGGAAATTGCCTCCAGAGAAAATAAACGTTTTAAAAAGACGCCGTGGGCACTTTTCACGGTGACATTTTTACGACGCGCGCATCTGTGATCCTTCTGCCTTCTAAAATATAAATCTTATATATAAACGCGTTTTAAGATTTATAGCCGCGGTGTCATCTTCCCTTAGAACGCTGCACAGTGTTTTCCATTAGCGATAGACAATCGCTTGCATCTCTGTAGCACTGTTACATGAAGAAGCCAGAAAGCATTTGGCCAGTCAGCTGATGTCAGTAGGTCGATGCTCGCCAGTGTCCCACCCAGAATACTGGATTAGCTGGAGCTTCTTAGGGGTGTGTGCGTGTGCAGGTTTTGCTATACTGTACTTGTGAGGACCAAAGCAAATCTTCAATAAACCTGACTAGTGAGGTCATTTTTTCAATGTTGAAAGTGCAGGGTCAGTGTTTCCAAATTGCACAGTGCAACACAGTTGTGGTCTGTGCTGCACCCTCAGAGTGCGTCTGTGCTGCTTTGTTTGCATACTTCCATCAGCACCCTGAATTTTGCATTGTGTTCTTCTCTTGTAGCACAATTAATGACATTTTCAAAGCCTCAAAGCCTAAGTGACCTTTGCTTCCAAATATAAAGCTTTCAAAGAGGACCAGTGTTGTATGAGGTCTGCCCAGGATCCTCGTTGGGTCTGCCGCCTTTGATAGCCTTTGGCAGAATACAAGGACCAGCTGGAACTTGCTGATTACTGACCGTGGCTCAAGAGACGGCTGTAGGTTTAGGCCAGTAGAAGTTCTCCCCTACCTGTGAAGGTATCTTTGCGATATTGGTTATAATCCCTACCAAATATCACATTTCCATCTCTTTCAATCAACACAACATACCCAATTAGCTTAGTTTGGTAGCTACAGATGTTGCAAGCTGTATACCCTCACTAAGTACGTAAATATAATGTTTGGCTACGCTCAATGTTTCAATTTGTCAATTTATAAGTAAACAGGCTGGCAATTTTTTATCCATATTATTGTCTTTATTGTCTAAAGTGTCTGCAGTAGTTTTGAGGGCCATGCAAAAGCTCTAGCCTCCAGGCCCACATCACCAATGTCCAGGGTATGTTGATTCTGCCCTATAGCATTCAAAGAACTTGTTTGGGTTTTGCTGTATGCTTCTAATTTTGTGACTTATCTTTAATAGCCATGTACGTATATAGCTGTGTATGTGTTTGCTCATTCTGAATGTCCGTGGTATGGTGTTATTGCTCAGGTGCATTTGGCCCAATCATCTGCTCTTGTCACAGGGTGGGGCAAAAATGCAAAGGGCTACAGAATGTGATTCTGGGACGCAGGTGGGAAAACCCTGCTGTGTTGTAACAGTGGTTATAGTGAAAGTAACCACATCTGGAATGTTCTCCACACCAGTAGAAGGCTGGTGAATCTGGTGAGAAAAATGCTGGAATGAACCCTAGGTCTGAAAATTACCCTTCGAGAGAGACTGATGGCACTTAATAATACAAGTTGCTAATGGGTGATCTGATCTAAATTTTTTAATTCTTTAAATTGAATGACGTAAAAACAGTCTGTTTCACCTGGGGCTCTGGCTAGAAATTTGAAGTGAGTCTCAAGGTGACACTGGAAATGACTTTGCACAGGCAGTTACTAATGTGTCTAGGCTTTATGACGGGGGGCATGCAGACTGGGCGCCATGGGGGGAAGTCGGCCGTAATTCCTGCTCATTCTTAAGTCTCTTAAAGCTGTTTGCAGGGCTTTCTGCTCTTCACCTGCTGTCTCCTGTCGCCACAGTGGTGCTGATTGGAGACTCCGGCGTGGGGAAGAGTAACCTACTGTCCCGCTTCACCCGCAACGAGTTCAACCTGGAGAGCAAGAGCACCATCGGCGTGGAGTTCGCCACCCGCAGCATCCAGGTGGACGGCAAGACTGTGAAGGCCCAGATCTGGGACACGGCTGGACAGGAGCGCTACCGAGCCATCACCTCTGCGTGAGTACGGCTCGTCTAGCTGCCCACTGTTTCAGGCCTGTAACCTTGGTCAGTATGTCCAGACCCACCCAGAACTTGACCTGTTCCGGGGTTGGGTCACATTAAATGTCGATGAGGCAGACATTTGTTAAAGTAACCCCGTTATGAAAGTTATGCCTTATTAGCAG
Source organism: Petrocephalus schoutedeni (assembly GCA_026780765.1). Classification (NCBI taxonomy): domain Eukaryota; kingdom Metazoa; phylum Chordata; class Actinopteri; order Osteoglossiformes; family Mormyridae; genus Petrocephalus; species Petrocephalus schoutedeni. Next base: position 8,990,014 of record JAODKL010000009.1, read on the forward strand.
GGTTCAACAGGACCTGGTTCGGAGTCTGTTGGCGCTTTTCCACTGCCATCGAGAACCGGGCCGTGCCCGAGTGACAGGGCCCTGCGTACTAGTAGGGCTGAAAGTGTGACCAAACTGAGCTGGGTCGTCACCACCATCCGTTTGCTTGAAATGCATGGGGATACCTTTGTTCTGCATGTGAATTTCCTGAAGGTTATATTCTATATATTATTCATTATTAGTAGCATTGCACTTGGAACCTGACAAATTCCATCCTTCTACTTAAAGAAGTACACCAGAACAGCTGAATGCAATGAATCCATAATTCTTTTCTAAATTTCCGCAAAAGGAATGCTAATTCCACAAGCGTTTGATGCTAACATAACAGGGCAATTGTCATAGTCATTAGCGGAAATTAGCTGTACGCTGTGTGGACAGTAAATAAGCATCTCCTCTGTTTTGCGTCACTGTCGCTCTGTAAACTTAAATCTAAGCCTGGTGGAGCTGACCCTTCTGCAGTGAAAAACCGGAGCGAGCTGGAACCGCGCTGTGACTAGTCTCTCTCTTCGCAGTGCGGCTGGGGTGCAGCTCCATTCCTGTGTGCCAGTGGGAATGTGCCCTGTTATGTACGTCAGTAGGTCTAGACTGGGAATAAAAACTGACTCTGGACTTGGGCTGTACGAGTGGGCCCTCTGGGAAAATGGCCGGTATGCCAGGAGAATTAAAAACGCAGAGTTACATTAACTGGAGACACTGTGCAAAACTTTAATGAACAGGTATATATTTAGTAGTGGTGGGCAGTTTGCAGTGTTTATGGAGCCTGAGAATTTCACACCCTGTGAAATCTGAAATAGACGCACCACTTGATGTTCAGCAGCAGACAGGCAGAAAAGATTTATGCTATTTCTGTGCTTGTATTTTGCATGAGGTGTTTGGGGGGAAAATATACAGCATACATCTAAAAAAATATATTTAAGTGCATGTAATTGAGTATTTAACAGTACAGTTTAGGTCCTTTATTATGTGACCAATCCTAGTTCTAATTTGACCAAATTTCAGGATAACATGAACTCGGTACCTTATCTGTTTTAAAATGCATTTTCCACCAGGTGGCGTTGTGGGTCATTCGCCGGCCTTTTATCCTGTTGTTTTTTGCAGTATATTTTTTGAGTTTCAGAGAATAATTGCTGCTCCATATCATTGTATAAAAAGGGCTTTCCTGATTCCTCACTGCCAGGTAGGGCTGACAGAGTCAATCTAACACAACCTCCAGAATATCTGAAGTCCTACCCTAAGTTCTGGAAGGTGATTATGATGGGGGGGGGGGGGGGGGGGGCGGGTGGGTTTCTGAGATGGAAGGCACTGAAGTTGCTGCCTGTGGGCTTCCTAAGGATGATGATTCAGAGAATCTGTCATGGTTGCATTTTCACGGAAATAATGAGGTAATACAGCTGACCTTGAGAAGGAACATGGAGGTTTGAGTTTTCTGTAGGGATCTAACCATTGATAAGATTATGCTGGATGTGTCCAGCCAGGAGGGGAGGAACGGAATGCAGGCAGGTTTAAACAGGCTGGGGGTTCCTTGGGAATGCAGATTGGGGAAGGACACCAAGCAGCCGCATGACTAAAATCTTTCTGCGCCGTTTACTGAAATCACCTGCCGGAGCCACTGGGAAGAATTAAGAGACTAAAATTGTGCTGGAGAGTCTCTTGTGCAAGACATGGAAATGCTGCCAAAATGGAGGCCAGACCTATGAGTTCCCTAGAGTAGCTCGCCCAAAGAGCAGCACTGCTGGGTCTCCCCACCACCGGGAGGACCAGGATGTCCTTGCTGTGCTTGGAGATCTTCCAGTTGTCCTGCGTTAAACTCATAAGACAAGAAGCCGATTATGCGGCACTTGATTTCATAAATGAAGGTCACCATCCCAGTGGCCGTTATCTCCTGGCTGCTTGTGCCCCGTGGCTGGCTTTATCAGTGTCGTTTGAGAGTGCGCCTGTCTGTACGTTGGCGGTGACGTCACTGTGCAGGTACTACCGGGGGGCGGTGGGCGCCCTGCTGGTGTACGACATCGCCAAGCACCTGACCTACGAGAACGTGGAGCGCTGGCTGAAGGAGCTGCGCGACCACGCCGACACCAACATCGTCATCATGCTGGTGGGCAACAAGAGTGACCTGCGGCACCTGCGGGCCGTGCCCACCGACGAGGCGCGGGCCTTCGCAGGTCAGGGCTCCATCTCTGCACCCTCCAGCCCCCGTGATGGCCAGCGGCGCCGGTACCCTGACCGGGAATGATCTCTTTTCAGAGAAGAACGGCCTGTCTTTCCTGGAGACCTCAGCCTTGGATTCCACCAACGTGGAGACGGCCTTCCAGACCATCCTGACAGGTAGGCTGTGTGCCTGTTTACATAGAGGCTGCGGTTTCCACGGAGGCAGGATGGGTTCTCTCTGGGTGTGGCGTAGAGAAATGCCTTTCGGTGTGGTGGTGAGAAAGTGCCACCTGGTTGTGAGCGTGTCGCGATGCTGTTGTGTGTCTGCTGCAGTCTTTGTCACCCAGCTGCCATCGAGGGCTTTCCCTGGATTGTGTAGCATGCCTGGAATGAAATTGGGCTGTCCCCTTCTCATTGGTGAAAGCACAAGACGCATCGTGTTATTGAATAATGATCAAAGGCTTGCGGAGGAGAAAATCATCCTGAAGGATAATGGAATAGAGCTACGTCTCGGGGGAACGTCTGAAGTAGAAATATTCCAGTTATGTCCTGCTGTGCAAACCTTCCTCATGTGCACGCACGCACACACACACACGCACATACACAAACATGTTCTTTTCCTCGCAGAAATCTACCGCATCGTGTCTCAGAAGCAGATGTCAGACCGTAGAGAGAACGACATGTCTCCTAGCAACAACGTGGTGTCCATCCAGGTTCAGCCCACAGAGAACAAACCAAAGATGCAGTGCTGCCAGAGTATCTAGCGGGGCCTTCTCGAGGAGCTGGGGGCTCGGCCCACCTCTAGAAAACCTCCAGGAAAGCTGCTTTGGGACAAGTTCACAGCTGTGTGATGAGGCTCTAACATTGAGGCTTGATCTGACTGGGTCACATCTGGAGTAAGGACTGGTATTTAGCCTTGGTAAGCTGTTGGATCACCAAGTTGCCCTTGTGTTTTTTATTTAAAACTTCTTATGTTTTAAGAGAGATCCTTGGTGTTTTAAAATGTATAGCTTCAGGGAGAGGAGTGGTTGGTATGACGATGACCTCGGACTGGCCCCTGACCCCGTGTAATTGACCTCTGCTCTCTACCATAAGCTTCCCTGAAACCCGGAGCTTCACCCCAGCCCTTCCCATCACGCGTAGGACAATGCATCTCATACAGCAGTGTTTGTTTTAAAGCGAGAATGAGATTTAATTTGAGGGCATTAGACCCATGTCTGGACTAATGTTTTACAGCAGCCAAAAGTTGAGCTTTAGTTTGCAAAAACATGCAGGTGTTTACATAAGGCATGAAAAGAATATTGTAATTTTTAAATGTCATGCGTATTAAATGCTGTAATTGGACCAAAGTCACCTTCGGTTCACTCGTGTTCCATTTTGCTTCGAAATGCTTGACCACCGACGTTGAGCATGGGAGACTCAGTCAGTCTTTGTGGGTTGAATGGAAGGAATATAATGAAAGGAAGGTAAAGATGGTAAATCTCAGCCTGAATGTTGAGTAATGCTGAGTGGGGTGTGTCTGTTCTGTGGTCTCCTGAGCTGATCTGCCACTTTTCAGCATTTGCTGCCTGTCTGCACGCCGCCACCCGGCACCATCTCACAGCACTATCCTGTGTTGTGCCTTCCAGGGGCACGGCCCCCCTGTCTCGGTGGGATCTGGTCGCAGTGAGCTCTTTTTCTCAAGGGCAGGCTGGACCTGGACCTTCTGCAGGATCTCCAGTGCAGTCAGCACGTCCATACGCTCCCACTGCTTACCCATGTGGTCTTAAGTGCTACATCGCACAGAGCTGTAGATCAGGTGCTTTCATGGTAGCCTATGATTGGTCAGCCTTGCCATGAGTGTGTTTTTTTTCCCCTCTCCCCCTAAAGTAAATAGTCATGTGACTCCTTGCTGCTGAGAGCTACATGTAAACAAGCTTCACTGCTCAGCTGCACTGCAGCTGCTAATGGATATTATGGTTACTGGCTAATTTATTGTCTGCGGATGCTTATTAATATGGTATGCATGGAATGGTCTGTCTCCATAAACCACCTTCATTCCTCTATAGCAAGTTAAGAGAGAAAAGGCAGGTTGAGGCTACCGAGTGTGTGAAACAAGTCCTCACAGGTGAGGTTGCTCCAGGATGAATGTTACATTTATATAGTGCTTTTCAAGACACCCAACTGCTTAAAAGTACCAATGGGGAGCCACTTCAACCAGCACCACTGTGCTGCCCCCACCTGGATGATGCAACACAGCCATCCTGCACCAGTACGCTCACCACACTGTAGCTGAGGCAGGAGAGAATTCACTAATTAGATATAGAGGATGATTAGGATAGGATAGGGCCGCAATGGGCAAATTTAGCCAGGGCATAGGGGAACCACTTCCTGCTCTTTCAAACAATGCCCAGGGATCTTTAATGACCTCAGACAGTTGGGATCTCAGGTTTACGTCTCATCTGAAGGACAGTACCCATTTTTACAGTGCAGTTTCCCTGTCACTGCACTGGGGCATCAGGATCCACACAGACCACCGGATGGGCTAACCTGCTGGCTACACAATCACCTCTTCCAGCAGCAACATACCTTTAGTAGTTAGTCTCAGGTAGTGGCTTAGCTTCCTGTGGACCACTTACTCAGCGCAGTAGGTGGTATGGCTGTGACATCCTTTTGGCAGGTGAAGATCAGCCCGGAGGCCAAAGGGTCTCTCATTTAGAGTCCCGGACAGGTGCCCGCTGACGTCGCCCTAGCCAGAGGCCGGGCCGTGATGTGTGGAGGTGTCAGCCTGCCACCGGCCTGCTTCTGGGCGTCTTAGAAACGGCTCTTAAAGACTCTCCTGCTTTTTTCAAATCTTGCCTTTAATATTGTAAAACTGCTTATCCTTTTCAAGACACAGAAGGTCTGGAGCCTATGGGCACAAGCTCCAGGATGGGAGGGGGAACCCACTTCAGGGTATGCACACACACAATGAAAGAAACTCGCTCACTCTCATACAGACACACTTACATAGACACTTGCACAGTCATACTCACTCTCATACAAACACAGACTTACACATACATACCTGGAGCACAGCAGATGAGAAGCACTAGTTAAATAACATTAGGAACTGGAGTTTTATTAAAGAAGCTATGCTGCTGGCATAGGGCTCCCATACCCATGAACAGAAGGTTACCGGTTCAAATCCCATGGCCGGCAGTCATTTTACCCTTGCGCATGCCTTTAATCATAACGGCTACAGGAACTGGCTTCCTCTGTTGTGTGAGGCTCCAAGCTGATACATGAATGTAAGGCACATGTGAAATCAGAGAATCATTAGCCAGAGTATTTCTGATGGGGAAGAAAATGTCCACCTGCAGGATGGCAAATTTATTCAGCATTTTATTAAGAGTAACATCGAGCAGCAGATATGATGGTATCCTTTTCACAGCACAGGGGTGAAGAACAAGAGATCCCATCTGAATCCCCATCGAAATCCCACACCAGGCATTATGCCCATAAACTGTGGCCAACTTAGGCTGCAGGATTGTCAATGTTATTGCTAATGAGGTGGAATGGGGCCCACATGGCGTTTATCTGCCATCAAAAGGTAGGGAAGGTATGAACAACGCACCAGAACCAAGATACCTACAGACCTAGATATAAATACTTATGGGGAAAATATTTACAGACCAATTTCTCACTGGCAAACCCATACTAGGGTAGTCTTCATGGTTATCTGACACCATTTATAAATATGTCTAAGCATTTTCTAAAATGTCATAAAGGTGTAAGCTTAAGGTTGAAAGCAATTCTATGTTATTTTTTTCAAAAAAAGTACATACTTACATGTACAGAAACATACAAAACGAATATCAGCTCCCTACTTGTCCGTTTCTGAGGCAGCATTTGGGGACAGCTGTAAAATGTCCTAAGTCACAGATCAGCCTGTCCTCAGTTGGCATGTATGCAGTGGATGTGCGTGTGTGAATGACACTAACTAGTACTCATGTGGTCATGCTTATTTTAGCCTTACTAATAAACTACACTACAGTAAATATAAAAATAAACAAAAGCCCATTGATGTTAGAAGTACAAATTTAAAAAGAATAAAAAAAACATTTCAACTGATTAAAACAATCACTACTTCTCACTAATTATCCATGCTTGATCCAGAGGACCTGGTGTCTGCACAAAATGAAAATTCTCTAAATAACCACTAAGTCGCTCTGACCTATTCGGGGGGGGGGGGGGGGGGGGGGGGGGGGGGG
>JAODKL010000009.1:9024017-9062214 GCA_026780765.1 Petrocephalus schoutedeni
GTCAGACAAATATATACCTAATGAAGATTGCAGTCCTGCGTCAGACAAATATATACCTAATGAAGATTGCAGTCCTGCGTCAGACAAATATATACCTAATGAAGATTGTAGTCCTGCGTCAGACAAATATATACCTAATGAAGATTGCAGTCCTGTGTCAGACAAACATACTGTATACCTAACGAAAATTATAGTCCTGTGCCAGCTCATTTAATTTTTTTTTTCTGTGAAACTGTACCCTAAAGTGAGCATTATTTAAAATGATGAAATCTTTATTCTAAAATGATTTTAAAATCTTTCTTACATCGCATGCTTTCGTGATCTGAATGGCTGATATGCCCATTGTGATGTCACAATCCAGTCCTATATCACAATTTAGTCCTCCCCTATTTCAAACTCCTTCTGATGACACTGGAGCCAGTCCATGGGGGGGGGGGGGGGGGCTGGTAATATGTTATGATGCCAACAGCAGCACTCATCAAAGAGAAAAAACCCTCACAGAGGCAAAGGAACCCGATAAAGGCCAAATATAGGTTTCTTAAAGTGTGTTTAAAACAGTGTAGGAGCATCAGTAACTCCGATACTCTAGTAGCCGTTTATCTTGCTGTGAGATTAGGATCTTGTTCAGGCCTTCACCGAAAAGTGGTTTACCTGTCACCACAATAGCTGATCTTACGCAATAGCACGACTCCACTGGACTTCCATGTGCCGTGAAGTACCAAACCAATCCATTTCTTTCTGCACTGAGATGCTACTCAGTTCTATTCCCAAGTGCCTCTCTGTTAAAAGTGATACTTCCCCTGATTGGTGGATTTCTTTTAGCCCAGCTGGGAGGGTGTAATCAATGCACTGACTGTTATTACTGCTGGATTGCCATAACTGACAGATGGATATGTGGTGTCAGCAGAAGGTCTGAAAGAGGCCAGGATATGAAAGGAAGAGGTATTGATGCACGTTGAATGATAAACTAGCAGCCTCTAGCCAGCCGCTGTGTCATAACTGTGGACACCCTCTCTGCCTCAGATTCCTCCCTTAAATCTAGCACAAGATTCACTTCATCAAAAGCAGGTTCCCACTTTTTAATTAAGAGCCCAGTGATGTGAGCGACCCCCCATCCTCATTCCTCTCTTCCCCCACCCCAGGGAGAACATCAAACACAATACATTTCTATCTAAGTGTTTAATGTCTGTGCCAGTTTCTTCTCGGACAGCGACGGTCCCCAGGCGTGGAGTGAGAGCCGTGCCTTTGTTCGCTCAGGACCCTGGGCCAAGATGGGGAAGCCACAGGCAGCTCCACGAGGAAGCTGCCAGCACCTCGCTGGATACAGGCTAATGCTCTATGTGTTCAGCAATCGATTGGTTTCAAAGGGCAAAGAGGAACACCTCAGCAATTAATTGACTAAGCAAAAAGAAAAACACAAAGCTACAGCAACCTAACGAGTGATTTTTCGTGGTGCCCTTAAGCAAAATCTGTGACCTGATTAGAAACAGATGCATTGGTTTACAATAAATGGCTGTCAGGTTGATGAGACTATATTTCTGGTTTATTAATCTGAGGTAGTTAAATATGGGAGTGTGAATGATTATACACAGACAAAATCATTTTCACCAGGCTGGTACTTTGACACAGCAGAGATCACTATGGCCTCACCCATCCACGGGTCAACATCTGAATGTTGCCCCTATCTCAGCTTCCCTGCAAATTCTCCCCGCCTTTGCAGAGTCAGAAACAAAACAGATAAGTGAAATGGTGTCTCCCTAAACCATGTCAGTGTGTGTGTGTCAGTATGTGCCTTGCAGCAGACTGGTATCCCCAGTCATTTGCCCTGTGCTTCCTGGGACACAGGCCCCCAAAACTCTATATGGCATAAGCAGTGATAGAACATGGATGGATAATCATAGACAATCATACAGTGCAGTGCAAAAGTCTTAGACAAAATATTTAAATGATCCTCATATTGGTCTAAAACTATATTATTTTTGTCAAAGTGTGTCAGCTTAGCCATTTCTAAACCTCACCATTCACACCAGTCACACCATTTTTTTGTAACAACCATCCAATACACCCATGTGCTTTTTGACTCGACCACTACCTCACCTTGTTTGGCTAATCAGTACCTCACTGAATAATTCAGCTAATTAAATTAATTATTTAATTGAGATAGTGGTAAAATTTTACGAATTCATCAAATGGCCAAGGTGCCCCTAAGGAGGGGTTTGGGAACCAAAGTGGTGTTAATCTAGCCATCCAACAACATATGAGTACATTTTTTGAGGAAAGAAGTTCCTATTTATTTTTTATTGCGTTAATTTGCACACGTTCTAATATTAAATTAAACCATGACTGCTCCTAATTGCAAATTAAATTAAAATTTTTGTGTGTTTTTTCTCAGCAAATACGCTTACTATCCAGACACATGGCATTAAACATTTTCTTTTGACTGCCTGAGACTTTTGCACAGTACTGCATATGTATTTAAGGTGTAGTTTTTCTGTCACACAGGAAGCCTCTGCTATTTCATAACTTGCATGAAGACAAACATACTTCCTCCAATGGCAGCTTGTTATTTCACAGCACTACTGGTGCACTGCATGCGTGTGAAGGTGAGGATCACACTGAGTAATGGTGATGCAGGATGTTAAAATGCCATCGGCTTCTTTAGAGTAGCTGCCATGAAGGACAGCAACACAATGCAGGTCCCGGGCCCGGGTGGCGGGGGCTTATTACTGCTATAATTTAATGGCACCACGACTACAAGAAAACACTAATCATATGTCATTCAAAGGCTGATGGATGCTTTTCCAAAACAGATACAAACAGATCCTCAGACACACTAGCCTATCATTGATTTGATTTTGCATCAGTATGCAAATGGTTATAAAATACAGAATTTCCATCGTCACCTAACAAAACGTCACCTAAAAAACAGGAATTGTAATAAACACTTGTTCAGCACAGCCAATCGTTCTGACCGACTAATTTAAAAAACATTCATTTTACCGTTTTATTATGTTTGCTAACTGCATCTGGTGCTTTTCTCCAGTAAGGATAGGAAAATGAATACAAACATGGGGCTCAGAGATCGGCACACATGTTGACACAGAAAGGGCACAATGAATCCCATTGAGCCCTCCTTCCCCGAACGTGTGTTCAGTAGCAAGGTGTGTCAATTTGTCCTGGTCTAATTCCTCTTGGACAAGCCCCAGTGTGCTGCTGCTCCTCCAATGAGCCAGTGAGAGGCTCTCTGGAGGTCCTCTTAGCTCACAGATGGCACAGATAAAGCATCTACTCCCCATTTCTTATGGTAAACTCCTTAGCGAAGCGTGTGTTTGTTTGTGCATAAAGGGGGGTCTCACTGGCTAAACTGTTGAAGACGTTTTTAAGTTAAAGACGGGAAACAGCACCCATAGTCTTTCTCTCACTTTTCTTTTAGTTTGTTTTGGCTGTAAACACTATCAATATGATGGATTAAATTCCCTTCACTACACATACACAAAAATTTAAATTCCCTCTCTGGATCACTTTGCAGACAACTTTCAGCGATGGGCCGAGGGTAAGGCGCTGTTAATTAGTGTATCCAGGCAGATTCGTCCTCCGGGTTCTGTGTGGGACTGGACGCTGGATAAACAGGCATGCAAACAGAAGGGGGCCCGCAGCTGTACAGCGGGACTGGAGACGCGCCTCAGTAGCGCCGCATTAATCGCGGAGTTAATGAGCCAATCCGGTCCGGGTCGTTCTTAGCGATCGTGTGCGAAATGCTCTAAGCACTTCCTTGGAGCACCTTCACGGTCCAGCTTTACTTAAGCAGAAATCGGTTGCTGCAGTAGGAGAGAGCAGAGAGGAGAGAGGAGGAGCGCGCGCGGCGCGGTGGACCGGCTTATTCAAAACTCCTGGAAAGTGTCTTCGTCAGCACATTGTCACAGCCCGCTGCCGTGCTCCATAAATAATGCACTCCCAAAAATCACAACGGCGACAATGACTACGACGACGAAAGGCCGTGCAACAGATCGCCCGGAAGAACGCGCAGGCACATGTAAATAAAGCTTTACAGCGGCCGGGCGCGGAGATTAATACATTAACCAGGCGGGTCACTCGCCACTGTCGGCCGCCGTTTCACAACCAATGTCAACCGAATAAAATGTACTTGTGCTGCACTTCATTTGCACCCATTGATTTCCTATTTTCAATTTATAATTCTAATTAGGATGCAGCAAATTTCGCCATAAGGCAGCGGCAGGTCAATGAGGAGGTAGCTGGTATCGATCGGCACTCCAGAGTGATACGGATGTGTCACACCATTATTTCCAGTGGTGAACACAGACTGGGCATGGGATCGAGGTCCAACCCAACATCCCGTTAAACCTCCACCTGATGACAGGGCTTAATCCCTACAGCATCGGGGGAAGCTTTGTTTAAATAAGAGCTGAAATCAGAACTTAAACCTGCAGGCTCCTCGCGAATGAGTGAGAAAAGAAGAAACAATCGTTCAGGAGGGGGCGCGTTACCGAATTCAAACTGCCAGCAGGGGGCAGCATATGCCACAAACGCACTTCGGCTTAACACTTACATTAGGTTAGGGTTTTTTTTTTGGCTAAGGCCAGTGTGCTTCCGAACTTGCAATTCAAGTGTGATTCAAGTGTGCCGATTGAATGAAAATTACTATTAATCTAATAATAAATTATATAATGCTGATTATTAAAACCTCCCATCCAATGTGAAACTTTACATTTTTCTGTTCTAACCCTTTCCTAAGCCAGGAGCGGCTCCTGCTCCATACCAATGTATTAGGGCTTGATTCTTATGTGTGCTAATTAGCCATAGATCAGAGTGGCTTATTTCATATATCCATCACATCCACAGCAACTCAGAATTTAGATGCACTGGGCATGCTGTGTTGGGCGGGGGCTGACAGAGGTGTATGGTAGTCCAACTGGGGATGACGGCTGAGACATCCTCAGCTGGCATAGGAGAGAATGCCTAATGAAAGGACTGGGGGCTTCTCCTGCTCATGCTAGTGTGGTGTAATAAAGCCCCCCCCCCCCCCCCCCATTTTTAAAGGTGTGTGACAGGAGGGCACCATGGCTGGCAGGCGAGGCAGGGTCAGTGGCAGCGTGCCCCACGTCCCACGTCCAGCACAGCAGCCCCACGACAGCTGGAAGTGCCCCTCTCACTGCCATCTCAAGGACTGCCAAGGATCCCGCCGCTTACATCTGCTGAGCCCTGGCAGGGGCGTGAGTAGGGAACGGGGATCGGCCTCCTTCCATAGCCCTCTCCTGGCCTGTCCTGCCAGGAGGTGGCCATGGTGGGTGCAGTGGAAATGCCCCTTAACAGGGCACCCTAAGCTGAGGTGCTGCCAGGTTCGGCCCGCTAGCCGTACTCACCAGCCATCCTCTGGTGGTACCAGGAAGGGCAGGATGGCCGAGAGACCACCAGATGCTGCTACGGTGCATGGCGGTAAACCGGGGACTGGAGCAACCCCAAGATCCCGCGGCGAGTTTCTTGGATGCCATACGGCTGCGGGCATTGGGGAAAGTGGGGGAGCCAGAGGCGTCTGCCGAAAATAAGCCCGCGCTTCCGACATTAAAATGAAAGTGGCTCTTCCTCTCTTCTTTTCTGAATAACAATGTTATTATGTAGCGTTTGTTTTATTTTGTTTGTGCACCGAGGCAAACACAGCCGCACAAAGGAAATCCTACCCTTAAGTACAATAATTATATTTAAAAAAAAAATGTGCAAATGGTATTTCTACAGAGGCTTCGTCTGTGAGGTTTTCCCACCTTTGTTAACTTTACTGATGTGCCTTTCAGCCAATACACTATATAGTAATTGCTTTTTAATGATCCCACATTATGCAAATCTGCTTTGAAAGGAGATAAATCTCGCGGAATGTTTATTTCTCTGCGCAGGTGGCTGTCTCCCCACCAGCACTCATCCAGGTACGGAGAAAAGCCAGAGGCACATCCTTTTGATCCCTTGGACAGCGGAAATGTCAGAAGGGGCAGAAGAGGGCTTCTGCTAAATGGAGTGACCTCGGGTGTGCCTCATCCACTGCATTAGTGGTGCCTGAAAGTGTGCCATCGACACCGACGCTACACAATGGTAACTCTGCCAGGGAACTCTCTGCCTGTATCACAAAGGGAGAATCTGCAGCCAGCTGCAGCAAGTAGACCTCAGGCTCCCAGGAGGAGAGAAAAGGTTTCAGATTGAATGGGGCCAGATCCTGCAATCAATCAGATCCAGCCATAAGATCACCTCTCTGGAGAGACAGGCTTCCTCCTGTGGTCAGCAGGCTGGCCTCCCCGCTCCTCAAGAAAATAAAAAAAAAAATCAAGAATAATACTGGGGTACAAATCACCCGGTGGATTCTGAGTTTTGAGTGCAGTTTAGCTCTCCCATGGTCCTCTAAAGTCACGGGGCCCATGAATTATTCCCATGGATTTTCAAAGTCACTGTGAAGTCAACGGTATACAAGAGTGAGTGTGAAAGCTGCTCCCGTTGTATGTCAACTTCCTCCTGACAGACGGCGACGGGATCTGAACAAGCTGCCAGGAGATGAGCCACACGAGGGAGAGCGGAAGCCGCGGGATGCTGAGCGAATCAGCTATTCGACACAAAATCTCAATGACTTGGGGAGATGTGAAATTAGGTGGGAAAAAGCTCTGTCAATTAAAAGACAAAAATGTAGGAGAAAACACCATTATAACCGTTATTCCAATACAATATAGAGGTGACCTGGAGAGATAAACATGAAATATAAATATGACACGTTGGAGTGAAGACATTATTTGAACATTTCAAAAGTCCGGTGTGATCGTCTGCTGATATTTTGGGCAACAACTCATAGCTATAATTGTTGCCACTGGAGATTCCATTAAATATTGAGTTCAAAGGTCTGAATACTAATACAATACAATTTCACTGCATTTTTCTCATCTTACAGTAAATGTCAGTGACTAAACTTGGAAATCTACAGTATACGGCACCCAGGTTTTAAATAAAACATTACATACAGAATTATAATTTTATTATTCCACAAAATGAGGCACATAGGAAGAGCTGGATATTAGATATACTTTTTGGAGGGTTCCTATCTGACATTAAGATTTGCAATTAGGACCGGTCATGGTTTCTCAGTACATAATGCTAAGCAAATCTGAGTGCGATTACAGTTCCTTTAAGTAACCTTTAATCCTCTCAGCCTGATGCCCTTTTCAGATACTTAGCATTCTTGCCTTTATTAAACCCCGCTGATTCAATCATGTCTGTGTTCTCTGCTTTTTTTTCCTCTGTGGCAAAGACTTGAATTTAGTTAATTGGCTTTTAATGTCTGCATTCGTGCAATCAAAGAGGGAGAAAATAGAGTTGTTTATCTCGACCTTGGGGAGCCGGTGAGGTGGTGGGTGGAGTCGAATGTGTTTAATGGAAGCAGCAGACAAGCCCTCTCTGCTTGGACTTCCTGCTCTTCGGAGTGTGATCTCGGTGTGTTTGCCATGGATTACTGCAGAGACGTGAGCAAGGACTGCGTGTCTTTTAAACCATTTGGGTACCTATAATAATCTCAAGTCATTAAGAAACAAGAACACTAAATGAGATGTAATACATGTATTATGTGATAATGACAATGAATACTTTTTTATTTTTCAGTTTGTGCAAGCACAGGTACCTTGAAATTGTCTCATTCTTTCATATCATACTCTCCTATGAGACACAAATACAGGTGAGAGCAAAGCCGAGGCTCTGAGTGCTGGAACAGCCATTAAATCGGCAGCCCTGGAGCACTTTTCCTGGTCCAACAGTGATATGATCACCCTGCCAGTTGTGAGATTCAAAACGGCAAACTTCTGATAATGGACACATAGTCTTGACACTCAGACCCACAAATCAATCTACAGAGCCCCTTTTACCAGCACAATTAAAGCAAGAAAATGAGAGTACTAATAGACTGGGTGACTGTCCCACAATCCACTTTGGTATCATTTCTCTACCCACAATGCACTGGGGACACACACCGTGACCGGAACTACTGCAGACGGGAAAAGAGTAAAGGGGAAAGCACAGCCGACAGCGCTTCTCTGAGGCTTATGAGCAAATGTGATTAAAAGCTCCTTTTCAACTTTACTCCAAACAAAAACGGAGGAGGGTGCCGATGTGGCGCTGGCTGTTAATTGGACCTGGCAAGGCTACAAGTTCATTCGTCAGCATTGTGGGCCCTGCCTGAGAAGAGCGGGACAATCGATGTCCCCTGGGACAGCTTGTAATCACTGTAAAGCTCAAATTAAGTCCTGGGTTAAATATCAGGAGATTGCAGGTATAGCCTTGGATCTGCCAGAGACTGCTAATATGCTTCTGCACCCCCACCCCCAAGGACACTGCTACAGAGCAGCATAGCCACCCCCCAGCTCCAAGGGGGGGGTCAGCATGGCGTTCTCTGCTACCCCACACATCGCAGGACACAGGCTCCGTCTGGCCACAGACAACGCGGGCGTCAGAAGTGGCCGGCTTTCTCCATCTCGCCGACAAGTAAAGATCAGCTGGATTGAGTGAGTCTGTCCTTGTCGTGAAAGGTCCCTTCAGGAATAGATCCGACACTGGATATCACTCACAGCTGGGTGCGAAACTTCAGAGAGCTGAACCAAGAGTGTGGCAGGGTTATTAACATTACAAGTACATCAAGGTGGTTCTTAAAAAGATGTTGCAGGCAAATTCTCCGTTCTCGCTATTTAACTGTGTCACTGTAAACATGATGATAAGATTTTCAATTTCTGAATGCAGCATGGACCTTAATTTTCAATTAAAAAACACTCAGGCTAAGCTAGATAACAGCTGCAGAAATTTTGTTTTTATTTACATTTCCACTGCTACCAAATTACGCAATTATCTCAAGCATTACTCTGTAGTTTACAATAATCACTGAGTGCATCTAAAAATCGACTAATTTTATATGACTTAACTTACAAACAGCACTGCATACATTTATTCTGTCGTCAGGGTAATGATACTGAAAGCATGATATTTTACAGGCAGCCACTGCTATACCGCCTCTGCTCTTCTGAGTGCTGCATTATAGGAAGGCGTCATCAAAACCCAGCAATTCCCTTTATCTGGAGTTTACTTAAACTTTGCTTTGAAACAATCTTGAAAGAATTAACAACAGAATCTTTATAACACAGCATGAAATGAACAGCTAGTACTTCATCCGCGAAGAGACTTTCAAAAAGCTGCCAAAAGTCCTCATTAACATCCACTCAGCCCCATCCTTGCAGGAGCAGCATTGTTATGCTAACCAGCGGCGTGACATTTCAGGTATTTTGGATGCTAATTTTGTCATGATTTGGAATCATACAGAATATTGTCCTAATTAAATCCAACGGCATGAAGCGCTGAGGGGCAGAGGAAGGAGTCACGCTGTCACGTTTATGTTGGGTTATGGTAATGACCCTCCATCTGGGAGCATCACAGCCCTAAGATAAATATAATCACCATTATGATCATCATCATGGCATATATATTAAAATGCTCTTTTTTAATGACACTCAATTGCAAATAAGGGATGTAAAACACACATGCACACACGCACACAGACAGGAAACGCAGGCGAAGCACAGAGGATGGAACAACTAAGCGGCTAATGGTGCTTATGACATCCCAAAGCAGAGTCCCGGGGAAGATAACGGGCGCTTAATGGGACGTTAAGACCACGCAGAGCCTTAAGCGCCCGGCTGCCATCACAACCTCCGCGGAGCACCGGCCGGGCGCTGCCTTGTCTGCAAGCGGCGCTGCTAATGAGGATTCCGGGGGGTGGTCAGCTGCGAAGCCATGGCTCATGTAGCAGGAGCCCGTCAGGTATTGGAATCATCATTAAGTGATTTATTTTGCCAATTAATGTAAAATAAATCACCTGGCGACTGAGACCAGTCCCCTCATTACCGAAGCCCCTCAAAAGAGCCCTGAGAACAGCCGTGATGGAGGACAGCTGCTGGTACCTAACACTCGGCAACAACCACCACGTTAATAATCTCACAACCAGACACACCATGTGAACATTTATCTAAACTTTCCAAAGTTTATAATGCTATCTATGTTCTAGAGCAGGGGTCTTTGATAAAAGATCCACTTCACAATATTGTTCAAAGTCAGAGGTCCGGAACAATATTCAACAACAAAACAGAATTTCGTGAATCTCAACAAATTTGTCACGTGACTGGAGCCACTGTATTCTGGGGGTCATTTCCCTTTGTGCACTCATGCGCCGACCCATAATGGTCAGAGCTCATAAGTATGTAAAGCACGCTGCTCTGTTTTAATTCCATCTCCTGCCCCGCGGAGGAAAAGGGCGTCGCCTCCAAACTCTGATTCATCAGAGTGAGTGGAAAAGGCAGAGCCGGCTGCCCTGTGTGCGGCACGGCAGCGTGTAGCAGCAGCGTGTAGCGGCAGTGCGCTGATTGGTGTGCAGGCGCATTAGCACCTGCAGGCTAACATGCATCTTGGAATGTTACCTACAGGGGCTTTTAATTAGCCAGTAGCCAGTGATGTCGCTGGGCAATATTAGCATTGTTAAATCAGGTAGTGGGGCTAATGGGAAAGTCTCAGAGAAGGAGCAGTTAGCTTTCATGACCTCACCACCACCACCCCCCCCCCCCCCCCCTCCCCCCCCCCCCGCCCCCCACCCCCCCCCCCAAAAATTCACCCCAGCTCTGCCTGCATCTCTGGCCCAATAAATTGCATCCCGACATTGCCAGCCAGTCTGCAGAATCCCTGTATACAGAAAGTGGTGTAAACAAAGCCACATGGTCAGGTTATTTTTTTTTTTTTAGGGGGGGGGGTTCTGAATTTATCCTGCTCCTATGTTTTCGTGCAGATTTAAGACAGGAGCTGGGCAGTGCTATGAGATGGGGGGGTTTTCTTTCAGCCAGGCAGCTTTACAGCTAAACTATGACCCCATGTTTGGGGGACGCCAGCCCGAACCGCGAGGGCAGCAGACTTAATTTATTCAGGAGAAAAGGTGCAAGCGGTGCAGCCTCCGCACAACAGGGGGCGGCGTCTAATTGTAATGGTTCCACAGCCCCAAGGATGTAACGGCCAGCATGGCTTGGCACAAGATCGGGGGGTGGGGGGGCCGAGCCGTGGGCTGCTGGCTAGCCACCGTCACACACTGTTCCTTCACATCCTGCAAACAGAGTGGCTCTGGCAGGCAGGGCACAAGACAGCTATGGTGGCAGATTTACACTTGGCCGCGCCAGCATGACCAGTGCGGCCGGGAACATGAGCCACCCAGAGATTTGCTGTGTAAAACCCCAAAACAATCCATCCGCTACTTGTTTAGCGGCACACATACACAGACAAGCAGGGAGGGCCAGGTTTTGTCTGAGAAGAGTTAAACCCAAGATATCTCTCTCTCTCTCTCTGTCTCTCTCTCTGTCTCTCTGTCTCTGTCTGTCTGTCTGTCTGGGAATAGCGTTTGCTCCTCCAGTTTAAGTTATGCACTTGCCTTAATTTAAGTGCTCATTTAAAGT
The DNA here is from genome assembly GCA_026780765.1 of Petrocephalus schoutedeni. Lineage (NCBI taxonomy): Eukaryota > Metazoa > Chordata > Actinopteri > Osteoglossiformes > Mormyridae > Petrocephalus > Petrocephalus schoutedeni. Next base: position 9,035,531 of record JAODKL010000009.1, read on the forward strand.
TATTTTGATTCCCTGACCCAAAAATCCTCACGTCGAGAGCAGTGACACAAAAATGGTGCAGAGATCAAAATGAAGGATGGAATATGACTGGCACATATGATCAACATACTTTATCCACATAATCAACACACTTTCCATGCACATTTGATGTATGTGCATATTTTATCTTGTGGATTAGCTGAGGCTTTTACCCATATCGATATAACGATGGCTATTTTGCTGAAGTAATAGGTTAAACTAGCTTTATTATTCTGGGCATTTTATAAACAGGCCCAGTTTATTGGAAAATAATTTAATGCTCGGAAAAGATGAATGTAAGAGAGAAAGAGGATGACGATCCTCAAAAAGGATTGATTCAATCATCAGAGCAATGAAGACACCAATGGGAAACCTAAAGTCCCAGACGCCAAGAGCCAAAACCAGCTAGAGGACACTTAATCATAAGAGCTCTTGGGGACAATTGCAAAGCTCCTCCTGGGGCTTGAACCAGCAATCTTCATGTCATAGGCCTGTATCATTACCCGTATTTTTCATTGACCATATAATGCAGCCCAACTTCGGTGCATCCACAGATGCACAAGTGAGGCAACTGCTATGGTTACACAATGCAGGTCACAAGGCTCTACTGAGAAGAGACTCACTGCTGACATCCGGCATGCAGCGCCTGCTGTACATATTGCCAGGCACCGATACTGCGACTATCCTCTCCAAAAACCCTCAGCCGACTTAAGCTTCACCAGGGAACAGTGCCAATTACTCTGGCCCACATAGCTGGGATCACCGTCACAGTTGGCTACCAGTACAACTAAGACCTGGTCTGCAAGCCTCTGCTTCCTGATCCGGGTTGGAGCCCCGTGTTGTGGACCAATATTTGGAGTCCAGCGATGTCTCTCTAAAATTAACATTTTCTGGCGACAAATTCTTAATACTTGTTGCTTCCAACCCTAACAATAGCAGACTTTCTGTCATTTTAACCTGCCACTGATAATCTTCTTCCTTTCAGATATATCTGCGTTGGAGCAACATTAATTTTGAGTTTTGAAATGATAAATTTATCTCACCCATAAGGTGGCAAACTGCAGCCCTTTCTATATGTACATTGGTCAATTAGACACTCGCAGCTTTACAGATGCCAATAGGGTGCAATAATATTATTAGGTAGCCTGAAGTTAACGTCAGCTTTTGGAGATCATATAGAGGACGTTCCTCCAGAACCTTCTGTCTCCTCACAGGTCTCCAGGCTTGGGAATTCACTTCACAGATTCACCGATTCACTTCCCAGGCTCATTGTTGTGACGACCGAACCCATCCATAAATCCAGTGCTCTTCCTTCCCACTGCATTTCACCACGCTGGGACTGGCCTGAATCATTTGTACCAGTGCAAATAATTATGAGAGGCTTGCATTGGACAAAATGAGTTCTCACATGTCACGGACGCGGCCCTATATCTCCCACTCCTGGAGAGAAAAGAAGCCCCCCCCACCCAGTAACAGCACCCCATGGGAGACCTTAGAGAAGCGAGCTGATGAGGAGAGACAGCATCGCTCACGTCAACACTCCTCCTAGGAAGGCTTCACTCTGCCAGACAGTCCCCATATAATGAAAAGTGTTACCATGGAAGAATATAAAGTAGGCGTTTCGAAAACTAATCATATTCAGCAACTGTTACGCGACAAAGGAATCACCAAGAGGCTGCGTGCATGCCATCCGCACTGAGGCCCCTCCTCACGGTGACATGTGATCGATTACAGTGGACAAAGAGCCGTGTCACGGGGCGGGGCGCCCAGCGCGGGGCACCTCCATCCGCATGCGCCCTCGCCTCGGCCATCAATAAGCCGCTTGTGTGGGAAACGCAACCCGTATAGGCTGACGTGGGGAAGGACCGCGCAGCGCCCCGGCCCCCGAGGCTCTCCCCAGGCTGCCAAAACGTCGTGATGAAACATCTGAGTCTCTACCCACTCCCCCCCCGACCTCATCCCTCCCTCCCTCCCTCCTTCCCTCCAAGCTTTGGGGAGCCCAGCCGCTGGGACGCAGGTGACTACCATCCCTCCTTCACCTCCATCGCAGACCGGTGAAAATCCCACACAAATGTAGCATCCGTGTGGCCATTATAACATGATCACATTAATGTCCCCCCAAACCCCCACCGATCACCACGCCGGGAATCTCCGCTCGCCTCCCTTCTATTCATCATCGGCTGGGCCCAAAATTACCGACATGCCTTTCTATCAAGACAGACGAGTCTAATTAAATGCAGACCCGTGTCGTCGGACCCTCCCGACAAAAACACTGATCAGCGCAAGCTGAATGATCTCTGAAGGGGAGCCACTATCACTGCACTTCAGAGAATTATGAAAGCAAAACAATTCTTTAGGCTACTCATGAATAATGGCCAACGTCTGGCAAAAGAATCACGTTTTCCTTACTCACAGCATTTGAAATCAAAGTTTAAGCTTTAATATACAAGTCAGTTTCACCGACATTACACACAACTTGCTGTGCTGTCCCACATTATCATTTTTCAATTTGTTCCACTCAGTTCTTCTGTAAACAAGAACCGGACAGCAGTTCCTTCACAGTTTGGTGTCCTGACATTTCCAAATGGCAAACCAGCTACAATTTGCATAAAGGCCAACGCCAAAATGAGCAGAAGACTCCGGCCCATTTGCCGCCCATCCGATTCACTTCCCAGTTTACTGTCATGGCAGAATCTGAGTCTGAATACATCCGGAGACGCCATGGTGAGGGCGGGGGCCTTGGAGCTAGAACAGTGTGTGAGTGCGTTCAGTCTTATTAAGCACACGACAGCATTGATGTTACATTACAAAGCGCACTATGCAAATCCCAGCAGACTGCCTAAGAACATAAGAGGGGAAAGGAAGGGCTGATAGAGGCTGCCTAGATGTGTGTAACGGCCTAGACACATTCAGGGTGAATCTACTGGGCTGTCAGTGGAGCAGACCTTGCTCCCACCTCATCTGTGACATTGAAACCAAGGGGCAGAGCCTGAGGTTAATACAACAGATTTCATGTCTGCTTTGGTCTCGATGGGATGCCCACCTGCACTGGTGCTCAAGGAATCTGAGGGTTGGGCTGCCCAAAGGCCATGGCAGATGTACCCCAGCAGGGGGAGGCATGGGGACAAACTGTCCTCTCCACCCATCTCTTTTCAACCCAACTCTTAATAGCTCAACCTCTAACCCCTCTAAACTGAACTCCTCCCCAATGACCCAGATCGCAGCTTCCCCGATGGGTGCTGTTCCACAAATACAGTCGATCCATCTAATTCATATTCAGATCCCCACCAAGAGGCTGCACATTTCATCTGAAATCGCAACGGCTCAGTGTGCCTCTTCATTTTTGGCCTCTTAATGCAGAGTCTGATCAAGGGAGGATACAAAAACACCCACGCACTGTTTACTGGACAATGGCCGCCAGGTGAAGGGCTTCTTCATTAGTGCTGTGTGCTTTCCAGGAACTCACTGGCACGTTGAACCGCAAGGCTTTACCAAAACATGCCGGGCCTTTGTTTTTGCTAGAGATGGCCAAACCTAATGCGGTTTCAGAAGTGGCGCAACTCAACTTACCAAGTCCATGAAAAAGCAGCCATTACCAACAGCAAAGTGAAAGTAAAAACTGGAATGAATAAAAAACACTACACACCATTTATAAGGAAGAAAATGGGGCATATTTAATTTAAAAATTGGCACTCATTCTTCATTTTTGCAGATGAAAGCTCATAAATGAAAAAAATGAACACTGGATCCCTGCCCAGCATCAAAATAAAAGAATTATGAGTAATGTCTGCTTCAATCACCAGGTTGGCTTTAATAATGGAAATTAACACAACACCTGCAAGGCGGTTTACACGACAGCACTGAACGAATGCAGAGCATAACCGGCGTCTTTCTGATGTGAGGCCCATGTGTTCATTTGATCTAACAGGAACACCCTCCTCTGACAGCCGAAATCCCAGATGACCAGTGGCCTTGACATGTTGTCAAAACGAGGCCTTTTTTTGCACCTTCAAAATAACAATAATAATAATAACAGCTTCTCTCATAGGGACGGGGGGATTTACAGATCGGCGGTGAAGTGTGTAAAGGAGCTCTTGTCAATAGACTCGGGAACAGGAGCTTCTCCGTTGTCAGGGGACAGACACAGACATGCATGGAGAAGGTGGTGACCGCTTAACAAACACAGTGTTGACCAGCAAGGCAGAGTGACGACGCTGCACCAGCAAAGCCTCTGGGTTCATCTAGGCCCATCGTGAGTGACAGCAGAGGGTGGGTGAGAGGTGGTGACACATTATTGAAGGCTACCGCGCACTTTCTGACCCAGGAGAGGGAGCCCTCTTCTCCCTGACGCATTTCATTCTGCGCACAGAAATATTAATGGCAAGTCAATACTTCAGTGCGCTCCATGCCTGCACTAACCAAGGGGGCTGTATTTAGCTGATTGCTGAACAAATTTGCTTGACCCTCCCAAGAGCCCCCCTCCCCTCCTCTTTGTCCCAGACCAGCAATAAAGCACGGTAAACAAAGGTGCCTGGGGGAGGGTAATAACTTTGGGGTTCAGCTAGCTGCTTGTTTCTGCTCAGCATTGATTACTCCCAGTGCCGGCTTCATAACGATATATAAAAGAAAAACAATACTACTGCCTGCACTGTAGGCTGCTGATTGCAACTTCTGTTGTAATAGTAAAAGTGTGTCGGTCAGCCCATGGGCTGCAGAAGTGGGAGGGATACAGGAGGGCCTGTGCTCAGGTAACTTTTGCAGCATCATTAGCCCTTTTCCCGTGATAATTTCCCCATGTGAAATTTGGCTACCGTTTAACGATGCTCTGGGGTCAGATTGACCCCAAACACGGGATAGGGGTTAAGAGAGCAGTGATGACCAATCACAAAAATATTACCTACAGATAATGTAATGCAAAATGATAAAACTTCATTACTAAAAGCCTGAACTATATATGTGGATGGATCTGAGTTGTTTAAAAGTAAATGGATTCGTGGATATGACTTTATGCTTTCTATGGTTCAGTCCATGCAATTACAATAACCATGTATCCAGAGTTACTGGGCTATGGAGCCTCCTCAGGGAAGCTCATGAAGCCGGGCAGGCCGCCCATCGGATGCACCCATCCCAGGGGCTGTGCACCCTCATCTTTTTAGGGCAAAGGAGCATGCCATTTCTACAGATCTTAGTGGCAGTCAGGCAGACGGGCCCAGCATCGCAAGCGTCCTGTGGATTCCACGGCAACGGGGTATGCAGACTGTGCAAATGAGCGATGACTCACCACTGGAGCAGTCCAGTCCTCCCCACCCGGGCTCACACTGGCAGGTGTCCGGGGACACACAGCGGCCGTGGACGCATTCCTCTGTGCACAGGGCTAAGGAGAACAGGAAACATGGTCTGCACAACCTACACACCACCGAGCAAGCTGTCACCCCCCAACACACACACACACATACAAATGCAATAAATCCCTACAGGCTGGAGGGACATACTCTGAATGCATGGACAGATATGAGATGAGAGGGCGATTCGAGTAACTCAAGGCACACCTCAGTGGATAAACTCAGGGAGACTGGCTCAGAGTTTGTCACAAAAATGCGTCAAAGTGAAGGCAGGTGGCCGCTCTGTCTGCTCCTCCATCCATTTGTGAAGTCATTGGTAAATGACTCGTAACCATTAGGACCCAGCGGAAGGCTTGACCGCGCTTTGTTTGCAGAAGTTCACTACACATCGTAAAAGGATTTGTTGATGGTAGATACTCTCCAAATGAGTTGTAAATGCCAGGTACCGCGACGACACCGGCCCAGTCCAAAAAGGTGATGGGGTCCTAATCGCCTCGTCATTTTATTAGATTTCCGAACGTCCAGGTGCAGGACCGGGCTACGGTTTCTTTTTACCGCGGTGAGCTGTGATGGCGCCTTGATGGAGGTTTAATGCAGCAGCCGCGGGTGTCACGGTGTTTACTGAGTGTGCGAATTTCCTGTTCCTGCCCACTGAGGCACACGATGACCCATCGATTGGCTGCGGATTAAAATTCCTGGCACGCCGTAGCCGTCGGGTTGAGGTTACAGTCTAGCTGGTAAGAAAGTTGACCTAAACCCAGTCTTGCCACCACGGCAGTTTTTATATAAGGGAACTGTGTAAGACAGAGAATAAAGTGGCCATTTAGCGGGAATTACACGGCACTACCCAAGGTTAGCCATCCGACAGAGTTAAGAGGGACACCGACGTCTCCGCAGCGGAAACATGGCAGCACGGAGTGTGGCTAACCCTGGTGGGTATCAGCAGTGTCCCTCAATTACTGCACAAGCAGTAAGCCGGAGAACTTTCTAGAAAACAGGACTTGACAGAAATGTACTTTCTGAATGTCCAGAAAATACCCCATAGCTTTGTCCCTATTATAAAACGATTAAAGGAAGCAAGCACCTTCGGTTTTATTCATTGGGGGGTGTAATTCTTACTCAGCTAATGAAAACAAAAACAAGATCAACAGTTTTTAACCTCTGCTAAATGGGAAGCCCTGATCTGTTTCTTATGTGTAGGCCCGGTTGTCCCTCATTCATTACCACATACCCTTAACTAAGTGTTATGTCTGAAAATCATCAGCCCTCTGCCCCTTTGTTTAGCTTTGATCAGTATTCAGACATAATGGCCAATTTTGAAAATACATGCACTTTGAACAGCATTTAGTTAATTTACCTTGCCAACTTTTTTACAGGTAATTCCTACTTGCTTCTTAACTTTCAGAACAACTTAATGTCAATTATGTCAATTAAGGCATGGTAATGAGCCATTAAAAGGGGCAGGGCTTATGGTAAAGACAACAAAGGCATCCTATAAAGGCAGAAGGGCTGTTCATTTTCTATTGCAGTGCCTCCCATTCTGGTCCTCAGGGCCCCCAGACAGTCCATGTTTTCACTTCTTCCCAGCTCCCTGCTCTCTTTGGTGGGGCCAGTCAGCGGCAGGGGGAGTTTCAAGGCGGGTTAGAGAACAGCAGAGTCATTTTCCCTGGAAGGTGATCCAGCGGCTGGCGCGGTGCTTGGTCCCGCAGGAGGGGGGTTAGCAGTAAGCTGCCCACGCGTCAGGGAGCCTGGGCCAGTCCGGCCTCGCGATTGATTAACGCTCAATCAGCCTTCGACCAGAATGAGGCGGCCTGGGCTGGGTCAGACGCGGTAAGGCGGAATGCTGAGGGACATCCCCAGCTTCCAAGGGACATGGCGCTATGCAGAAATGCTCAGAAAGTGTAAAAGCAGGGACCAGAGCATGTTATTAAAGCCGGGGTTTCACAGCTTTATAACATCTGTCCAACTGCCTAATTCCCACTCCTAATATATGCCAGCTGCTTAGGCTGACGAGCGGCGGGCTACCTGGGGCGCGAGAATCGGGTGTGAAAGACAAAAGAGGGAAAGTCTAATACAATGATTAAGTCAAGCTGATGAATTTTTGCTTCAGCAATTCTTCATGAAAGGTATGAAGGACGTGTTAATCTGTCGTGGCTATAATTTCTATAAAAAGTGAAAATTGAATCATGAAAAGAACTAAAGGGCCATAAGGTATCAGATCCTGAGGCCGGAATTGGCTTGATAAAAAAAATGGGACAGGTGGGGCGGGGGGAGTACTGCATTTTAATTGAAATTCAGGCTGTATATCTCCTCTCTTAAATTAACAATTTATCTGTGAATTTTGTTCTGAAATGGAGTCTTTCATCTTGATAAAAGAATAATCTGAGTCATTACACTAAGGTGTTATCAGGAGCGCTAACAATAGGGCTAATTGGCGACAGTCAGTCCGCAGTAGTGCGGTGAATGCATCTGCCTGAAGTGGCAGAACTGCGGCACCGGCCCGGATGAGAGGTTGGGCCCCTTCCCCGCTATCATGGCAGCCGGAGAAGGAGTGAAGCCGCACTGCATTTTAAGTAAAACATTACAGGCTCCGAGGCTACAGCCAAATGCAGGCATACAGCATACATTGTTTTAGTGGGGATTTAAATGCTGATTCTCCAAGGTGGGGGAAACTGTATGTGATCGAACTATTTTTGGCTCTTGTTCACCAGGATTTTCCTTGCTAGTGAATGGGGGTAACTGGCCTTCATTAAAAAATCAACAGGGAGATATTCAGCGAACCAACAGAATGTAGGTTCACTGACACTTCTACTAAATTCTTGAATCAACCTCGGGGTGGACTTATTGCAAAACTTTTTCTTTGAAGCTGCAAAAAAGTGACAACAAAGCAGAGGAGAAGAAATCAAAGGCAGAGAGCCCTTTCAGGAAGCCTTATCTTCCCGCTCATTAAACCTCAGATGTGAAAAATACTCTGGAATACTGAACGGAACTTTAGAAAATTTCGCAAGCTTGCTTCCCGGGCATTGGCCGAACGGCACAGCCGCATTAAGGCTGCACGTGGCGTCAGGGGGGTGTTGGAATCGCCCAGGCCGTAAAAACGGGTGGACATTATACCACGCCACCGAGAACAACAGGGTGTGAGAGGGCTGGGGAGCATCACTGAGTCATACAATGTATCTAAGCAGGAAACGGGCAGTGTCAGGAAGGTTATGTTACAGATTGCTAAATGTTCTAAAATGCTATTTGTATTGTGTAGAGTAACTCCAAACTAGTACAGTGATATAAATAATTTGAATTACACTGGATCAGAAACATTATCTGTTATGCAGCTAGTGTATGACAATAATTCATACATTAAGCATTTCCCTTTTACAGTGACATATAAGAATGTATATAATGCATATAAGAATATATGCTGCTTAACGTGAAGCCTCCCAGAAGCATCAGACTTTATTTATCCAAGCTGTACCCATTGGTAACAGAATTATAACATAACCTACATTACAGAAAACTGGATGCTCGTTTCTGGGACGCTGTTTCAGCGCATGAAGCAGCTCTACAGTATTTCCAAATGTTCATATGGGGAGGAAAATATATTCAAGTATATAGTCAATATTTTCCAGTTTTGACAATTTGCAAGTGAATGAGAAGGAGAAAGGAGCTTCCAAGTTATAGTTATAGGACTTTCAGGATCTCCGGTGTGTGGGTAACGACAGTCCTGGGGGCTGTGTGGTCCAAGCAGGGATGTACAACAGGCAGCTTACAGGAATGGTGAACCTACATTTTTTTGACTTGTTTCATGGAACACAGTTTATTTTGGACATTCAAATGGCACTGGATAAAATTTTGAATATCATGAATTTACATATTTTTGAAAAGTAACTGTATTTTGACTACGTCAAATACAAGTATTGATATTGTAAGTTAATTATGTAACGGCATTACATGTATTCTGTTACTCCCAAACAAGGCTGGTCAGTCCATTAGTGACATAGGCCACCTAGGACGCCAGCTTCTGAAGGGCTACTAGGCAGCTGATTACACTATATTTTGGACAGTGATGCTCGCCGAGGGCACCACATCGGCTTGGACCAGTACTGCTCCCCGACCCTGGAAACAGATACACAAGCACCACATTTCTGAAAAAAAATGAATCTCGGCCACATTCGCATTTATTCTAAACACAAAGACGCCTGGACTAATGAGCCACACGGCACAGTGAGTAGCGAGTTAGTATGACATGTATTATTAAGCAGGTAACTGTGCTGTGTGTTGATGTCATTGCCAATACAAAGAACATGCCTTTAATTTAGTTTATTGTCTAGTGTTATAGCAAATCCACAGCACCTAGCACTTGACAGAAGAATGGGGTAAAAATATTGCCGGGCGGGCTGACAAACACCAAAAAAATACTGTTAAAAAGTCCTCCCTTTATCCCTGCATGCTAATTGTTGTTTGCGGTGCAAATCTCTTAATCCTTGTGGCGAGCCGGGCCAGTTTAACAGGAAATTAACACTGCAGAGACAGCAGTGGACAAGACAGCCCAGGGACCCCAGCAGCTCTTATCGGCTTGTTTGCTTCCCCGCACCTGAAAAGCAATTTTGCCTCTGGAAATTCAACACTGTCAGAGTTAAATTAAAACGGACACTTTCAAGTGTACCTTGCATGTTGCCCCCTCCATTAAAACGTACAGTCGCGGCTTTTTGAAAGCCTCTTGCCAAAGGGTTACTCCCATGGCGCATTTTATTTTTCTATAAGCTGCTGAGTGCCTGCCCATACGTGACACCATAGCAACCGTGAGCTGCAAGCCTCTGGGCTGCTGTAGCCGTAATGTGCGTCACGGCACTTTGGGTCTTTGACACCGGCGGGACAAGAGGGTGCAGCGCTCGACAAAACATTGTTACCTTCGCACAGTGGACGGGTATCCTGTGGCATGTTTGCCCTCATCGTCTGAGCAATTATTCAGAGCAAATTAGGAGGACACAACCTATGTGCTGTATACAAGCAGAGCGGTGATGTCTGAGGGGCTCTGACAGACTGGTCGGGGGGGCAATATCACACCTTCCGAGGCACAATGCTTAGAAAAAACATGCAGCCCTTAGGTCAGTGTAATCATCCATATTTAAAATGGATATCGAGACCATGAGGCGTCAGCTCGCCTTCTGGGCCAGTTTAGGGCCAGACGCTACGTGGGCAACAAGTTGTCAATAGAGAAGCCAGGAGGCAAGAGGAAAAAAACAGGTCCCGGGGAGCTGCCGCGTCTGCTGAGGACTGTTAATGCGCCTCACTTTGAAACAGATCTTTCAGGAAACGACAGCTGATGTGGAGAAACCTCTGCTTGCCGTGAGTCTCAGAACACCCCCCCCCCCCCACCCACCCACCCACCGCTGACTCCGTCAATGTGTCAATGAAACACATGCTGTAACCACAGTTACGGGGAAGAACTGGACCAGGGTAATTAATGCCAGAAGTTTAGAGAAGATAAAGACACATTTTTTTCTCCTAAGTCCCAGTATTGTTTATTGCATTTCATTCTGAATGGCTGGGCCTCACATCGTGCTTCTTGAGTGCGCCCCCGTTACGGTTAGGCCCTCTGCCAGCGGTAACCAGGGATTGTTTCGCTGCAGAAGTCAGCTTGGTTATGCTGCTACCTGCTGTATAAGTGCCAGTGAGAGACTTGTCAGGTGTCGGCAGGCTCCCGGGAACAGGAAGCACACGGCGCCTTCAGTTGACGCTTACTGCCCTGCGGGGCTGCGCTGAAACCTGCGGTGTGTAAAGTGAGCGATCAGCTAGGTGGGGCGTGTCCCGGCTCTCCCCTTCAAGACTCCCCAGACGTGCCAATAGATACACTCTGTGGGTGGCCCAGTTCCAAACTAAACTGCAAACAATCGAAACAGGGCGGATTTTATAGAGAATTGTGCTTCTCTAATAAGAGAGTCTTCTGAATCTCCCTTTTTAATTATACAGCTAAAGCTTCTCTGATGCTCAAGGCCATAAGGTCAGTGTACCTCTCGTGAATCTGCAACCCACTGGTCGTGAGACTGGCCCTTTAAAGCACTCCTTGCTAAGTAGTGATGGGCAATCAATCACATTTAATAGACGTCGGCTTTCCGGATTCTTCTTTTGATTCCCTCTCATGTGAAATGTTTTACAGAAAAAACGAAGCAATAAACCGGGGCAGCAAAGCTCCTCCGATGATATAAAGCCAGGCTCGTTGAGCTGGCCATCCGCTGAAGCATGTTTGCTGCTATTAGATCAAACAGGAAGTTCAATGGAGTACCACACTACCTGTTTACGAAGGGGTGGGGGGGTGGGGGGGGGCTTTGTGAAGAGGCACTCGCACAGTGGGAGAAACACTTGAGAATGACGTTGCTGTTTCAGAATAAGGACTTCAAACGCATTCGCAAACAGTAATAAAGTAAAAAGAACAAGATTGGGAACAGCACAATGAATAAGAGAGGCCTCGTTCTGCAATAGCAACAAGCGGGGAAGGAGTGAGGCTGGGCTGAGACGGGGGCCATTTAGGAAATTAGAAGCCATTTCTCATTGACTCCCATTGGAGGGGAAACTTTCAATTATCCTGTGGTCAGAGCACAGCACAACAAAAGGGCTGCCTGCTGCGCTTGTGGGTGGGAAGGTCTGTGCGGCCCGCCTGAGCACCGGCAGCCCATCTTATGATCAGAGAACCATCCTTCAGATTAGCCCGGGGGCTGTGTTCCTGCGCGGGGTGGGTGGGCTATTCCACAGCAAAGCTGTACCCTAAATGGCATTACTTACAAGCAGCCCTCGCATAACACGGGACACGCCCTTCTACTTGTAGTCTCGCCTCCCATTTAACATTAAAGCAAAGCAAGTGGGAGCTGCTTGAAAAATAGATATTTAGAGCATGAACATTACAGCTACATGCTTTGTGGTTTATCTCTAATTTAGTTGCTTATTTATGTTGCTTCATGCAAATTTATAAACATTTTTTGCTGGATTCTTATTGGGAAAACACGAAAAGGAAAGCAGCTATGCGGAAATACATGGAAATCTCACTGCATACACTGACGTCCCGTCCAGGGTTTCCCAGGCTGCCTGGGACAGGTTCCAGGCCCCTCCGCCCCTCCCACCAAGAACCCTGAGCTTATATGATGCTTAATATATAAATTTTGATTATATCATTATGTTTATTACAGGGCCATATGTTATTTTACATTTCCAATAATAAGACACAAGGTTACATTCAAGATTGAAATTCATATCATATAATTCAGTTTATAGTAAAGAAAACAACTTTTTCTGTTATTGAATTCTGCTGTATTTTATGAGCACTGTTATACTGCAACTACAACAAATAACTGGGTCTCTCAGAGGTCATTAATTTCCCAGTGTATTATATGGCTTCAATTAAGCACCTCAGGCTGATGAACCAGCTGCACCCGGCTACTGGGGCCAGAGAAGGAATTAGAGTGAAAAATATCTCCACAGCGGATCTCGCAGCAGAATTGCACCACGGATGCCTTTGTTGATCCCAGAGGCACAGGGAATAGTGAAAGGCGGAGGTCAGGAAGCCTGAGCAAAGGCGCACGGCAGGCGACGTGACACGGGCGAGACGGAGCCGACTCGTGGCCTTCGACGGCGAATGCCGGCATTCATGATGACGAGCACTTTTAACTCGCTGCTGGCTCGCAATCACTGGGACGGAGTATTATCTACTTGCACTACATGTCAAGATGTTACCACACTCCTCAGAAAGTCACTCTGGGTACACAAGTTTAACTGCATTTGTACAATGTGAAGGGAGGGGTAAAGTTAAAGAAATAAATAAACGGAGTACAATCAATGGCAATTCAGTTCTTCTCTAATGCATTTCCGTGCTCCCGTGGGCTTCATGCAATTGCAGTTTACATCAGCGCCCTGACAAGAGGCTGTGGGAATAAGCCTTTCAGAACAATATTTTAAAGTATTGTTAAATAACTAATGTACCTCGTCCCGAAGGCCCTGGCGTGCGAGGATTCAATTATTCACAATTACCATGACCATTTAAGGGCTGCAGGTAGAACTCGTCACTCTGCTGACCTGCATAACACTTATTAACATACAGGGATGGCATGCGACACCTTCAGTGATTAAAGAAAGTCCCCCTTATTTATTTCTTGCCGTGACCTTTCAGAACTGACTGTAACCTGAACCACAAATACTGTCTGACTTGGGGGGTGGGGTAAAGAAAATGTCTCATGAATATCAGTGGGAAAAAGTACAGCTTTTATGCGTTGGAATTTTAAAAACAGTGGCAGAGGACGGGGCCCGAAATCCTCTGGGGAGGATTGTTGGGAAGCCAAAGACTCTGTTTTACTTGTTTTCCAACTCCGATGGAGTAAAAAGCTGGCTTGCCTGTGAGCGGAATGCGAATGAGCGGGGACAGCGGTGAGGAAAGGAGACTCACGGACACACAGGTCTGCGTTCTCGTAGTATCCTGGGCAACATTGGGAGCGGCGTCTGTACATGGTCCTGACGCCCCTCCGGTACGCAGTCTTGTAACTAATCCTGAAACACAGGCACACATCCAGTGAGAAGACATTCATTTCAGCTTGTGAGCATATGACTGCCACCTGCTTCAGTCCGGGTGGCTGTTCTGTCAGATATCTTACACCAGCTTCTTCTGTCTTTGGAAGGAGACTCCCTGGAAACTAGGCTACCTGTCCGAAAGCAGGGCCCCCGGGGATCGGCTCCAACATATTAAGCTTGGAAGGTCTGTAACACAGCCGAAAACCCCACACAAAACAGTGGAAGGAAGGTGCCATCCCCTAACTGCCAGTACACTGCAGTGCCAAGTCAATATAGTCAACAGAGAAGACACTGGAGGGCAAGATCTACAGGCAATCACCAGTGCAATCAACAGACAACAGAAAGTCAACAGACAGTCCACTCCAATACATTTTCTGCAGACTATCAACAGACAGGGCACTGCAGTGCCTAGTCAATACAAGTCAACAGACAAGGTCCTGCAGATCCTGGTCAATACAGAGTCAACAGACAAGGCACGGCAATGCTGGGTCTGCAGAAAGTCAATAGTCGGGCACCAAGCCTGATCAGCCAGCAGGTGGTCGCACACTTTCCTGCATTTTCCTTTCAAGCTCGAGCTACGAATAGAATCAATAGAGACGAAGGCTTCGTCCTTCCGTTAAGGACATTTACTGTTTATATGGAATTTCATGGCACCGACTCACGTCGAGCTCTTAGTTGAATCGCTGCCCATAAACCTTAATGCAGTGATTAAAGCTGATGCAGACGGCGAGAGACTGTGTCAACCCAGAAACTGGAAGTGCGTGCTCTTCGGCACCCATTTGAGGCCACGCGAGGATGCCCCATTAAAACATGCAGCTCACCTGTGCCTTGTGCATTTGAACCAGTTGAGAATATCAGTGCATCTGGTGTAGTAGATCTGATCGAATGGGTGCGCGTAGGACTCCTGCACCGTCACTGCGTAGCTAATGGGGAGGACATGGAAGAGACAGGTGAAGGGAAACTCATGGATGCCCAATTATTACTTGGGCAAACGGAAAGCTATTTGATGCCTAATTAAAACACTCCTTTAGCATCGTTTTCCAAGAGACAACTGACTATTACTGATGACTGATGACTATAAGCTCAGGAAGTAATTGTAATTAATTCAATTATATTTCAAATTCTGCATCCTGCAGTTGGATGCCCAACCTTAACCATAAGTGGTCAACCAAAATACAAGACTTTTGGCATTTTTACTTTTTTGATTGCAGTGATAGATTTTTATAAAATTCAGGTTATCCAGATGTGGCACTGTAATATGTCCCCAAAAGTAAGGAAGTTTCAGGTTTTACCACACTCACCACACTTTTACACAGGTTCTACACACAATATTCAAGAATATTGAAATGACCGAAAGGACTCTTGAGTTGGCTTCTTGCTGGCACTGTCTGGAACAGCCCTGAGCCAGTCAGGACCCATATCTCACACAGCGAGATCATTCTCCGGGGCACTTGTAAAGTCCATCTGTTATACACAAAAGTAAGGCAGTCGCACTGGGGGAGACCTGCAACTTACTAAAATGACATCATTCTTGAGATCCTTAAGTTCCAACATCCCCACAGGATACAAGCCAAGGATCGCATCGATCTTAAAAATACCATTTCCAGCATTTTACATGGTAATAGGGCTATCATTTCTGCATGCTTTTCATCAGTAAACCCCTGAACACAACAGAATTATCCCAGTGATGATGGCTGCACTGGCTGACAGCAGTGTTAGTGCTGACCAATGCAGTGTCCCAGGAGGCTACATGAGGGGGACAGGGCTACCTCAAAGGGGAATGTCAGGGCCTAAACCAAGGAAATGGCTACACTGTGCATGCTTCCCAGCTTTGCATGTTCTTTCCCTGCTTTGTTCCAGCAAACCAGCCGAATACTCTGATTGGGATGCTTTATACTCAACTGGTTGGTTGAATCAAAATTTTGGTTTTTGTACTTTCTGGACCTGAACTTTCCACCTCCGGTGGCTCGGCTGACTCCTTCTCCCCGTTCTCCTCTCCTGGATTTTTGCACGCTGCCATGCACATCTGCGCCACTCTCATAGTGTTATGGTATTCTTTTCGTCTTACTGTTTTTTTGGCATTTAATATTTTAACATTTAATATATATATTTTAGTACACTTCTGTATACTCAGATATATTTTACCTAGTATGTCTATACAGCACAGTCGCAGAATCTGCCAGAACAAGTATTTCATTGTCTGTTGTACCAGTGCGACCGCATGTCGCAAATAAAGAACTTTGCACTTTAATGCATGATACTCGGTGGCCATGGGGACCTGGGGGGCGTGCAGCGATCACACTGCCCTGCCTAAGCCAGAAACGCAAGCAGGAGGAACCTCTTTTGAGAGTCTCTTACTGCCCTTGCGGCACACTATATGCCATAATCGAGCAAGGAGGGGCACGGGGAGAATGCAAAGCGGGCTGCATTCAAACACACTTAGTCTTCAACATCCACCCCGCTTAATTTAAAAGATACTGGGCAAGAGCAAGATGGGGGAGGAGGCAAACGACAGTGCCTTACTCACACGGGGGGCCAGCTTTCGGAGTGTTCTCTGTGTTGCGTGGTACTTGCTCATATATCAATGGCAGATGAGGGGGTACATTCTCCCGACACGAGCAGAATTGCTCCGTCGCTCTTGATCTCCTGCCGCATTCCGCCTACCCGCTGTTCATGTGCGGCTATTATGCTGAATTGCGTGTGGTGCATAGCATGTGTGATGCCCTGCTCCTGGTGCCATGTCACTGATTCACCAGAATCGTAACATCAATATTTCAACAAAAATTTCCTCAAATCATGCTCAGAAGCCATGCACACACACACACACACACAGACACAGACGCACACAGACACAGGCTGGCAGCAGCTAACCTCTCCCAGTGACTGCAGACGTTGGGGTCATCAGGATTGAGGCCCCATAAGCTAGCTGCGAGCGCCAGCAGCAGCAGTAGCCTCCCTGTCAGCGGAGAGCCCTGTCCTGGCTTCATTCTCGCCCTGTGAAGGGGAAAAACACAACGGTCACCACCTTAGGGACTGGCCCTGGAGCAGGAGCCCACAGCTGTCCGTCTCTCCTCGCCTGGCCGCAGCTGACGGGCCTTACTCTGGCATACTCAATCTTCATTACCATAAAGGACTCGCTCCCCGCTCTTTGGAGGGTACCGATTTTGTTCCAACTTTTAATTTGAATAGGAGAAAGTGCACAGGTACTCCCAAAGCAATAGCACTGCTATTTTTGACAGTCGGTGATCCTAAATATGATCTTATGTCTTGGTTATCAAAAACTAAGTGCCTGGATAGGTATTCAATTACGAACGATAAAGAAGCAATCAGGCCAATTAAGCCACCGAGGAATTGGGCGAACATGCGTCCATGAAGACAGGCACCGCGGAAGCCAGCCTGATACTGGCGGGGTGAAGGACCCAAATTAAGAAAGAGCCTTCTTAATATTGCCTGTCAGGACGAGGTGTGATTTGACAGTGACACAGGACTTCAGGGGGGTCGATTTTTAAAAATGATCATTTTTTTTAAACTTGTCAGGATATTTCATTAGATGCGTGGCAGCCGTGAAGCACGCATGTATGACGAGCGGGCGTAATGGTGACAGAGGCGGCGTGTGCCACATTGCCGTGGCCGCAAGCCGCTGGGTGACATGTGAGGGCCACGTTAATTTGATGAGAATACTCGTGGTGGCAATCCACGGGAGATGAACTGTGTGTCGGGGGCCTGGTGCCTAGGCTAAGCGGGGAGGGTTTGTTAGGTGTTAAAAAAATACTGTTGACAGCTACTTCTCCCGGTAAGTGTGTTCCTGATGGATGCACAAAGCACCTGGCCCAGAGCAGCCCTGAGGACTGACACACCTGGCACACAGCAATGCCGTTCCCACACTCCCTTAAAGAGACAGATGCGCACCCTTCTCCCAAGGCACTGAGTCGCTGCACAGGCTTCTTGGGAGAACGGCACATCAGACATGCGTGTGCCTTGCCTGTCCAGCTGCAATGAGTGACATGCTGCTAATTACACAGTGAGAGGAAATCAACACCAGCTTCGCTTGTCTATAGTAGCTTCACGGTGGTGGAAGACACATTTAAACTCATTTCCTTATCCAATCCTAATGCAGATGCTAACAGAAATGGAGCATCCACTTGCTGGACCAAATTCCCGTTCCATTCATCCATCTTGTAGCTGCAGGTCCAGATCAGGAGCGCCTTGTAGCCTATCCAAGGCAGCACGGGCACCAAGCCGGGGTGCATTTGACCTTTAAGGCGCGGGGCTGACACTGATTCCGTTTACTAAAAAGCAAAGACTACAAACACCGTGGCTTGAAAAATATGAGCAGATGGTACAGAAGACCAGACAAGACCGCTGATGGCTCCGTACCTGGTTCACCGTGTTTCGCACCTTGGTCCTCAATGAGGACTCCTCCAACTGGGAGATGGAGACCTGGAGACAGAAGGACTCCAAATTGGACACTGCCAGGTCCAGAAAGCCATGAGACCATCAGCACAGACCAGGAAGAAAAATGCAGGGGGGTGGGCTGTATGTCAGGGGACTTGATGGACACGTACACACATTCATCATCAAAGGAAAGGAAATCAATAAGACGGAGGCACAGTTCAGACTTTTATGGTATTTAGACTTCAGCAGTTCCACATATAAAAAAAAAAAACTATGTCACTGAGGAAATGATTAAAACATTCGCCCAAAAGATGTCACTTTAAAAGTAGCATCTTGAGACACTGCAATCAAAAGTTAATGATTAATAACATGGAAAGAACAACTTTAAACACACTATTTTATCTTTTTTATACCCTCAGCTGCTGATGTCGAATACATTTATAAGTTCATTTATAACCACTGAAACCAGTGTATACATTTTCGTAGCATACAGTGCTACAGGAACATTGAATTCTATAATATTATGCATGAATCAACACAGTGTATAATTTACAGAACTTGATTATGTACTGTGTGATTTGTGATTGTTGTTGCAGTTGCAAATTGCCTTTTATCTCAAAAATAAAACTGGCATAAATGTAAATAGAGAAAAAGAACATTTATATATTTAAATATTTATTTAACACAAAGACATAAATAGTATTTTTATCTACTCCAATTTCACTTACAAATTAGAAACTGCAGGATGCAGAATTTGAAATATAATTGAATTAATTACAATTACTTCCTGAGCTTATAGTCATCAGTCATCAGTAATAGTCAGTTGTCTCTTGGAAAACGATGCTAAAGGAGTGTTTTAATTAGGCATCAAATAGCTTTCCGTTTGCCCAAGTAATAATTATTATTCATTCAAGTGGTTGAGTGAATTAATAAAGGTCTTACACACAAAAAATTGGGCCCTGGAATGTCATTTAGCTTCATTAAATTAAATTACATTCCTTTTCTATCATATTCCAATCTGGTATCCTGTACTTCGATATAAGCTCTAACTGACAAATTGAAGTGAAATTTAATTATCACCACTAATATCGCCATTTAAGCCTCTGAAAAGCGCATCATCTGGAAAAATGGAAATGATCAATAAAAAATGTAAGTTGCGCCGTTACGTTGAAATGGCACGAGGACCTCTCGACTCTCGCCTGAACACCCCCGTTTCCATTGCTATCTCCGCGTTATACCTGCATATTAGGAGACCATGCTGTAAGTGTGGCCATCTGAATAAGGGTGCCTGTGCGTGATGGCAATGGGTGCAACTCAGGCCCGCAAGAGTCAGGGCCCCTGCTGGAGTCACAGTGCCCGCAGGAGTCAGGGCCCCCGCAGGAGTCACAGTTCCCGCAGGAGTCACAGTGCCCGCAGGAGTCAGGGCCCCCACAGGAGTCACAGTGCCCGCAGGAGTCAGGGCCCCCACAAGAGTCACAGTGCCAGTTGGAGCCAGGGCCCCCAGAGGAGTCACAGTGCCCGCAGGAGTCAGGGCCCCCACAAGAGTCACAGTGCCAGTTGGAGTCAGGGCCCCCACAGGAGTCACAGTGCCCGCAGGAGTCAGGGCCCCCACAGGAGTCACAGTTCCCGCAGGAGTCAGGGCCCCCACAGGAGTCACAGTTCCCGCAGGAGTCAGGGCCCCCGCAGGAGTCACAGTGCCCACAGGAGTCAGGGCCCCCACAGGAGTCACAGTTCCCGCAGGAGTCAGGGCCCCCGCAGGAGTCACCCCACTCTCGGCCATGGAAGGTCTTTCCACTATTATGCACAGCATATGCAAGTCAGCTATGTGTTTCTCGTCAGTCTGCTTTGCATGAAGATGAATAACCTGAATCAAACACCCCCCCGCCTATCATCGTCCAAAAATACATAATTCATTAGCCTCTCCCTTCAGAGGTGTCCCTGACATGTTGGTCCAGCTAACTGGGATCAGACAGCTACACGCTAATAAAGGAAATGTTGCGTTCCACTGCTGTATTAAAAATGGACTTTGTGTCACTGACAAACCCGGTTCCTTGTCTGTGAGGTCTAGTTAAACAGCGGGATTTAACCGCAACATTGTGTTCCAGAATTATTCCTTAAACGCCTCATTCAAATGTAATACTGAAAAAAATGTCTTTTTTCCTAATACAGGCTCTATACCGCTACAGAGTGCCTTGTGACACCTTGCTTAAGTAGAAATTGTAAACTTTTTTCAGAGATGACAGGCCATATACCAGTAAAGTGAGACGGTCTTGTTTCAAAGGTGACTTACTTTTAGCAGTAACTCTAAGATTGACTGGAATATTTTATAAATAGGTGCCACATGTCTCCTTGTTTACAGTGACTGCCCATATGATATATAACGTGAATGGAGGTTAGGGATAACCAAGCCATGACGATGGGACAGCCCCGTTTTAGTCTAGTCTGTCTGTTTATGGTGCTTTGCTAAGTTCTCGGCTGGCTTCTGACTCTCCCTTTACCCGACGAATGCATTCAAATCAGCGCCTCATAACGTTACATTGCTGGTTATGTTATCAGAGTTAATTGGTAATTAACATTTTCATTTAAAACCTATTTTTACTGAGAACCAAACATATAAATATATATTAGTAAATAGTCTACCATTGACATTTCTTGATTCCAGGACGATTTAATTTGCCCTTACACAATTTTTTATTTTTTTTATTTTGGTTTATTTACTGTGTGTGAATGTTCAGCGAAATTTCCGTAATGAAAGGTCACCGGGCTCCACTGATGGTGACTCGAATTTGCCATCTTGAAAGGCCGATGAATGAGAAGAGAATTAAGGCCGGTGACGTCTGGCAAGGGACGCTCCTCTTTGGGTACCAGATTACCTACACAACGATCTGAGACTGTAAGGAAGCTAACAAGCAGCACTCATTTGGCATCCTAGCCTCCAGTAAAATAAGCCCAATTTTATAAATATTATTTCGTTGTCAAATATTGCTGTATTCAGAGCTGTTCAGTACCTTTAGACTCTCTCTTAAATTGAAAAGAAAGATGTTTTTTTTTCCAAGAGTACTAAATATTCCATTAACCATTGGCTAGGATTTTAATATTTAAATCAAATGAAATTACACATGTATTAACTTATGTATGTTTTTAAAAAAACATAAAATATAGAACATAAGTTGTGCTGTTTTAATCCATGTCCACCTCACAGAAATGTTGGATGCACATTGAAAAGAAGGCATAGTACATTTTTAACTCCAACCAAATAAACTTAAAATTAATCATACTGTATGAATATTTAGGTTGCACACAAAAATACTGGTACACTTCAACGTTTTTCCCAATTTCTTTAAGTTCCTCATCTTTGCCTTGTGTTTTTATGGAAATGTTGCTTCTGAAAAATGCATTCCTTCTTTTGGTTTATTTCAGCAGTGGTCATTACAGTTGTGGGTGGACCAGCTACTTTCTGTAGAGATCATTACTACCCCAAATGAATCTGTCCCATTACCAGGTGGACCTGCCTTCTCCTCAGTGATCACAGGCGAGCCAGCGGAATCTGCTCCCTTCCAGATGAATCTACTATTTCCGGCAGAGATCATTACCACCCCAAATGAACCTGTTTCATTATCAAGTGGACCTGCCACATTGGCAGTGATGCTCACCCTACCAGGTGGACTCGACCTTTCAGTATCAATTATTTTCCCTGCAATAGATCTTACACATCCATTTTTATCCAGAAAAAAGAACTGTAATTTGCAGTCATAGTGCAATACCAGTACACTATTCGATCGGTGCATAAAACCATTAGATTTGTGCATAAGCACAATAATATCAGATTCTGGAAGTAACGTGATATTCTTCGCACTACTCAAGCGACACACGTGGCATCCAGACAAGGAATTGTGGGAAATCTGCCCTGCAACGTATAAGGATGCAGCGGATCCACAAGCCGTGTGTGAACTCCCTACTTCTCCGTTAGCGCATGACCTCCTGGCGCCCTCATGACTATGGAGAAGCTCCTTGGACTTGTCATTTGAAGCTCAGCACAATTATGCAGGTGATTCCTCTAGACACTCTGCAGGAAAGGGCTCTCTGCTCTGCGTCACTGCCTCTGATGGGCCATGAGCTATAGCTGTTTTGAAGTTTAACAGAACGTCACCCCTCTTTAATTCTTACATTTTTTTCCAAAGAAATGTCATATTTAATTCAAGTTCGTTTTTGGATCATGACTTTGAACCTTTCATTTGAATTGAGAAGGCCCTCCAGAGAACTACTTTTGGACTAAAGGGACCAAATGTACAAGGTAAGGCCTGAAAAAAAGCATATTTTAATTCAAATTCAGAAATGTCACTGAAGCTGATAGATTACAGACCATAGTTTTGGGTTAATTTTCATTTTAACAAAAATATGGACAACAATTGAATACTGGGGAAACCTTAGATTTTCAGGTTTCAGAAGATTATAATGACGACTTAACAAGATATTGTAATGAGATCCAGGTCAGGGATATGACCTGATAGTCCTGGAATTTTACATTAACATTATAGAAAAGCCACACATCCATCCATCCCTCAGTACTTATCCAGTAGAGGGTCACAGAGACCTTACCCTAGGAAGTACAGGGCACGAGGCAGGGGACACCCCAGATGGGATGCCAGTCCTTCACAGGACACACACTTTCACACATCAGAACACTTTAGAGTCACTGGTTAACTACAAGTTCTTTTGCTGCTGGGTGCACAACCTGAGTACTTGGAGGAAACACGCGGAAACACAGGCAGAACATGCAAACTGCACACGCACAAAGATCACTGGGTGGGCGATTTGAAGCCTAACAATGGAAGAGTGAGGCTATGGTGTGAAACACTAAATCCCACCTTAAACCAGGGATGGCCAAAGAAAAACAAAGCAGAGCTGGAGATCCCTTACTACTGTGGTGTACTTTATTAATAAGTGAGGAAACCATGGTGAGGATCTTGTTCTCTGAGCCCTCTAGTGCTTTCCACACCATAGAACCAAAGCAGCAGGGGGAGGTTCAGTTCAGTGCAGTGGGGCACATCCACCACAGCCTCGATGGCAGATAATCAAACTGGCAGACTGGCTGATTGTGGGGCCTAAGAATGTGTATCAGGCATGGCCTTCCCCATCCATCCATCCATCCATCTAGCATTAATATTTTTTGTACTGTGGTGGGGGGGTTATCCTTGAATATTTCAGTCTGGAGGTGGGGGCGGGGGCTGGAAAGAGCTCTAAAGGGCATGAGGGGTGGTGCTGGTGTCTAATGAGAGTATCAGGAATGCAACTGCCAACTACTCCACAGAACCCCAGCTGATAAACCCTCACACTGAGTCTCTGAGTGGGTAAACTGGGTATCAACCATGGACGTCGTTAGATCCCTTTTGCTGGGCCATGTTTCCCAGTATTGATCTGCAGTGTCCCAGTAACATCTCACGTGCGAGTTTTAACAGGCTCCTGCATTTGGCACACATTACTGCCCGCGCACCGCAGTATGGATTTCGGACCCGGCGCACCATGGCGTACGCCTGGCAGTCTATGCATTGGCACTCGAAACACGAATCAGGATTGAGGAATAACATGAAAAGACTAAAGTTTTTAAATAATACCGATGACCATATTTTGATTTCGATTTGATTCAGGCATCACTGACAGTAAGACAGTGGCAGTAATAGCAGCCTATGAGAGGGAAGTTCAAATAGCACCTTGTATGGCACATTTCTGACACGCAGCAGGCGTTCAAGAAAAAAATGGAGTAATTTAAGTAATGGGGGGAACCTGTGCCCCTGCAGAGCTTTATGTCTAGCGACAGCCCTAGTAACAACAGAAGTGAATGACTAAAGACCAGTCGACATTATAAACAGCAAGTAGAGCGTCAAGCGCGTCCAGACGGCCCGAGCCCTAAAACAAAGGCTGCAGCCATGGCGGCACGGCCCGTGCACGAGGGTTACACCTTCACCCCTTGTCTCCCTGATCAATAGATGAGTGTGGGCTTGGGGAGTAAGGCAGAGGTGGGTACTGATGACTTCAGGAATGCTAGCTATTTGTTCCAGCATCCATCCTATTAATTTAATTTTAAGAGACGCCGGCCAAATTGATTACCAGCCTCCAGAAAGCTCTTTGTGCCTGAAACACACATTTTAATCAGATTCATTTACATTCCGTTGAGCTCAACCATCCACCATGTGCACGCAATTCAGTTAAAACCACAGCAGACGACTCAAGATGTAAACCTGAACTAGGGCAATGACTATAATCAGAATAAAACATTGCATCTGATTGTCACTTTTGCAAATGCCACTGCCAGCATATCTGTAGGTGTTCTGGAGAAAAAAATGCCTGGCCTGACACAATTTTCCATGCATCCTAATGGAAGGAGCATTCTCTTCCCCATGGTTTATGCATGGGCTGTCTGGAGCTAATCGCAACTCGCTGGGGTACACCCAAGGCCATTGGGACGGTCCAGCTAGGCCAACTGATCTCAGGCCAAGGACAAAAGGAGCACTGGATGGGGGGGGTTAATGCAGCTTATTTATTCCAATCTTTCATTACAACCTTTCATGCCACCTGCCAGGACCAATTACGTCAATTCTGCAAGCCCAGCCCAATCCGTCTCATGCCCAGGATCTCTCAGTGCTCTTATGCAATGTTTTACAAGCTGGTCCTCAGGGACCTACAGCCAGTCCATGTTTTTGCTCCTTTCCAACTCCCTGCCAGGAAGCATAAAATGTGAACTGTCTAGCAGGGAGCTAGGAGGGAGCAAAAACATGGAGCTTCTGTGGGTCCCCAAGGACTGGGTTGGGAAAAACTGCTCTTATGTTTCTGTTGGAATTGCTCCCAAAAACAATATGAGCTTGTGAAGTTAGTCCGACATCTGAACGTAAGAAAGACTTCGAAGGCATTCCGGCATGGGCCCTCGGGAAGCCCGGGAGGACGCCACTCTCTGCTTGCATGATCCCCACCATCAAAAAGTAAAATCTGTAATCATGACACATGACACAGACATCCCATGTGCAGAAGGATCAGGAGGAGCTGTGAGAGATTAAAGCCGATGAGAGTTTTGCAACATTTCTTGGGTATTAGGAGGGATTTCACCAATGGTGAAACAAAGGTAAAAATAGCAAGAAAAGATGTTGTGAAGCAGCAAGTTCATATCATCAACCCTCAAACACTTCAGGGACTCAGTCTCTGGTTAATTAGACTTAGTTTATTTCGAGCAAAAAAGGCACCATTTCTTCAGCTAACAATACACCATTGGTTATCAAGACACCAGGATGAACAAATGCTAACGATAAAATACATATTAAATGAGCAGACTAACGAGGAAAAACACCCCGTGTCGAGCGGAAGGCTCTAATTAATTCCAGCGACGGAGCAGCATGTCGCCCCCAGTCGTGCAGAGCTGTGCGAGCTGCTGGTTAGGACTGTCACCCCCCCAACCACGCAACCCCCACGCAGCCTGCTGACAGAGCAGAGCAATCACGGGTTCAGATTGTGCCTTCTCGGGCCCTAACATCGGCTCGGATAACGCATGCCAACACCAGCGATCTCCTCCACACCGTGTGCTGGGGGCCCCATCCAGCTAACACCGCCCGTCCGTCCAATTATTCACTGCGTGAGCGTCAATGTAATCAGGGGATAATATGGCATTTCTTATAATCCTCTGCCAAATTGGAGCAAATTAGAGCTCTGCGGTATAGCTGCAAGTGTTTGTTTAGACAGGAAGACGCGTACCAGCCTGAATGAGACGCTTCACTGCCTCCAGGGGAATTCAAATCCGTTCCAAACCAGGCTTACTACTCAATCTTGCACGTTGCCAACAAGAAAATACCCACAGATTAGCCGCTGCACATCGTATTTGGGAGCCAGTGGGATGGTAACCAGAACCACATGGACATGAGCATCCAACCAATCGGATTCTTAGAAGATCACATGACAAAAGAGGATTAAGTGTGACATTTCATAGTCAAGTGGTTAAGAGCCAGAGACCAGAGGTGCGTTAATTTGTATCGCGTTGCAACCAGGGACAGTTACTGGTGCAAAAAGTCATGCATTTACACGTATCATGCAGGGGAGCACTGGCCTGGGGGTCTCAGCAGCTCAGGGGCCAGTGTTAACCAACAGATGCCCACCCCCACCCCGGGATTCAGGGCCCAAGGGAGAGGGGAGTCAGGGACCAGGTCAGAGCCATCGGCAGTGAAATGCTGAAACAACAAATCCAGCCAGTGGGTGATTTTACACCTCAGTGAGTTTAACACCTACAGGAATGCCTTTCAGGCTCCAGTCCAGATTCTTTTGGTGTCTTCATCGTACATGACAACTGAACTGTTAATGCGTAGGGCGGGGGGGGGGGGGGGGTGGGGGGCTTGTGCC
>JAODKL010000009.1:9084421-9096017 GCA_026780765.1 Petrocephalus schoutedeni
ACAGGTACCACGGAAACTGGGAGCGCGGGGCCCACCCATGCCTACAGGTAACCGCGGGAACCGGGAGCGCGGGGCCCGTCATGCCTACAGGTAACTGCGGGAACCGGGAGCACGGGGGCCCACCCATGCCTACAGCTAACCGCGGGAACCGAGAGTACGGGGCCCGCCATGCCTACAGGTAACCGCGGGAACCGGGAGAGCGGGGTCCACCATGCCTACAGGTAACCGTGAGAACCAGGAGCGCGGGGCCCACCCATGCCTACAGGTAACAGCGTGAGCCTGTGGAGCCTGTCCCTCCTCATACTCAAACAGTCTCTCCAGCATAATGACAAACAGGATGACACTCTGTTTAATATATATAATGTACCACAATGATTTTTACTTTTTAACACTGACCCATCTTCTCAGATGTTAGACTACAACAGTACATGGCGGTTACGCACAAATGATTTATGGACTTGACAGCATTTAAATTGTTAAGGGTCCTTTTAAAATCGACTGGTTTGTGTCATAAAAATACGACCAGCAGAGGGAGTCATTGTGTCAACAAGCGAGTGAGCCAGGGGTCACTCTGGTCAAGCCAATGCGTTTCCATTTCTCCACTTACTGCCTTAACCTTGGACTTTCCTCTTACCACAGCTCGAGTTGTGGGCATCCTGCAGAGGACCTGGCGGGACTACGTGGTGACATTCCCACCGTGGGAGGAGGTTCAGTCGCAGAGCCGCGGCAGCCAGCGCATCCTCGCTGTGCCCTGGGATCTCCGTATCCCCAAGATTCGCATCAGCACCCAGCGGGCAGAGGCCTTGCAGGTTAGCAGAACCATTAAATTCAATTCAATTCAATTCATTTTTCTATAGCATCCTTCACAACAGAATTGCCGCAGGGTGCTTTACATGGGTGTGTTGCGATACATTACCATATACAAAACTGAAATGAAAGAAAGAAAGCTAATTGACAACGTAAGAGAGAACCCAAGAACTCCCAAGTAGGGAGAAAAAAAACCTTTGGGGGTCCAAGGTCAACTGGCTGCCCACACCCCCTGGGCATGCTAACATCACTGAAATCACTTGTGGGCACTTGTGCGTCTGTGCTCCTGTTTCCCGAGTCAGGGCGCCTCTTGCTGTTGACAACCCTAACATGGAACATGTTCTTTATAATTAGCAAGGCCCTTAAACCTCTTGTGTCACACTGCTTGGTAGGGATTTAATTACAGTAATCGTACATGCAGAATATCTTGTGATGTAGCAAAGGGGAACCATTTCAGGTAAAAATTTATCAAAAGCACTGAGTCATTAAAAATAACTTGGGGTTTCTTAATCCCGGTCACTGGTAACAGAATTGCTAGGAAAGCAACACAGCCATCGATACGTGCCAGGATCAGTCTGAATTCTATCAACTGCACTATTAACTTAAGAGCTCTGCTGGAACAAAGTACAGCATATCCCCTGGACCCATCATATCATGGGTTTAATTGTTTATTGATTTACCTCATATATAACAAGCTGCATGACGGTATAATTGGCCTGGTTGGGGTTCCTCTGTTCTTACTAGGACCACCGTGTGATCGTCCGCCTGGATTCCTGGGACAGCACATCCCAGTATCCCAATGGCCACTGCGTGAGGGTCCTGGGGAAGGCTGGCGAGCTGGAGACAGAAATCCAGACCATCCTGACGGAGAACGGCATTCAAGTCCCACCGTTTTCTGAGGCCCAGGTGAGCAGGCTGTGCATCCTGTCAATGGGGAGTCTTTCTGGAATACAAACAAGGTGGCATCGACACCTGCATAAAAGTATTCTTAACTGCAGCTAGTATACGGTGCTTGATAGACAGAATACCATCGTTAAAAAGGCTTCTTTAGGAAATGGTGTAAATTGACTGAAGTGGACAAATTTCTTTAGCAGTATCCTTAGATAGTTATGTTTGAGAAGATCATTAGCCGCCTCCTAACCCCCTCACACACACACACCACCCCCACGATGGAAAACTATAATCTCTCACTTCACCCGTGTGACAAATTCCTCCCTAAACTTAACCCTTGGTTGCATCACTTTTAGTAGCAACAACTGCAATGAAAACAGGGCTGTTCATTCCTGCTCCTGGATGTCTTACCCCCCCCGCAGAGCTTAGGTGCAGCCCTAATTTAACACGCCTGGTACTACAGAAGGGCATGCCTAACTGTATCTCAGCATTAAGAGCCAGCTACGTGGACATATCTAATTCTGAGTTCTAATACTCTTCTAATACTGAGATGCGGTTGAAAGGCCTAGCAGCTGTTTCGTGGACTCGATTGTTGCCCAGCCTTCCTAATTGCGGAATCATGAACGCAGGCAATAACTAACCTGAGGCTTGCAGTTCCTTAGATGGTCGTCTGCTATGACTTCCCTGATGAGTTTTCTATGTACTCCTGGAGTAATTCTTCTCTGCCAGGCACTTCTGTAGATTTGCCACTGTTCCAAGTTTGGAGATGATGGCTCTATTGGTGGTTTGAAGGGTTTTATAGAGTTATTTGTACAGCTTTACCGACTGATGTAGTCCAATAGTTGTCTTTCTCAGGACTGTCTTCGGTTTTGCCTATCCATCCTAAATGAATTTGTGGGCAGAGAAGTCTGCAGCATTTCTGGATCATGTTTAGATATGATTTCCTTCTTTGTATGGTAGTGTTTCAACTTGCATTTATGGATGCAGCAATGAACTGTTCACAAACGGTGTATTTTGGAAGTTTTTCTGAGCCCATGCAGTGATTTCCAGTATAGAATCGTCTCTTTTTAATGCAGTGCTGCCTGAGAACCCGAAGACCACGGCTATCCAGCGTTAGTTTTCGGCCTTGTCCCTTGTGTACAGAGATTTCTCTGGATTCTCTGAAAAATTATATTATGTACCATAGATAATGAAATTCCCAAATTCTTTGCAATATTATGTTGAGGAACATTATTCTTAAATTAGTGCACTATTTGCCCATGCAGTCTTTCACAGAATGGTGACCCTCTCCATCATTACTAAACAGAATCTCTGCTTCACTGGGAGGCTTTTTTATACCTAGCTGTCTAATTGATTGCCAATTAACCTAATTAGTTGTGAGAGTCTTTTGTTGCCCCTCTCCCAACATTTCTTTTGAAATGTGTTGCTCGCATCAAATTCAAATAGAATATATATTTATTTTATAACAAAATTTCTCATTTTCAAGATTTTATATGTTGTCTTTGTTCTATTATCAATTAATTTTGGTTCATATGATTTACAAATCATTGCATTTTGTTTTTATTTACATTTTACACAGCTTCCCAGCCTTTTTGGAAACCAGGTTGTACTCAGCACTGTATTTCATAGTTTGTCATGTTCTGTACAAAACTCCCTGAAATTATTAAAACTGCAAACACAAATACAATTTGTGCCTGTGCAATGTATCTGTTGATGTCCTGGAGGAGATGACAAATTTACACATAAAAATATGTAAAATTAATGAATAGAAATTGAATAACATCATGACAATCAAAATGAATGAAATCCCATGTTGTGTACTACAGATGGTGATAAACATCACTGTGGCCTCACGTATTGTGTTTTAGCCCAGTCTGAATTTTCTGGTAAAGGCACCTTCAATGCCACGGGGAGAGTGATTTGCAGAGGCTGTTTCTGCCTTGCTCCAGTCGTACACACACTTGGATGATCTTGTCTGAAACGAGTTAGCACGTTGGATCCGTTTCCAGCAACATAACCGAGTTTGGCATATATCCAATATCCAACAGAGTCTTACCAACAACTCCCTTTCTCCAGTGTTGGTGTAATTAATTGTGAAACGGAAATGTCCCCAAACTGCCTGCTTGTTGCCATCATTAGCTGTAGCCAGCTCACAGCCAGAATTAGAATGTTTTCCGTGTTGAACATCTACTTGTGAATTTAGGTTCTGCCCATGTCAATGTATTTGGCCGTTTCATTGTGCGTACTGATGAATGTGAATACCGTTACCGCTTTAGCATGAGAAGGTCAAATGTCAGTGTCTTTACATGCTGAGGTTTGTGCGTGCATCTTTATCCTCGGTAGCTCCGGGAGATGCCGGCCAATTCGAAGGAGAACCCCTGGAGGGTGGACCCAGGCCAAGAGGCAGTCAGGCGGGACCTGAGGGCCTCACACCTGGTGTTCAGCATCGACCCGCCGGGGTGCGAGGATGTGGACGACGCCCTCTCTGTGCGCACACTGCCCGGCGGGGCCCGCCTGGAGCTGGGCGTCCACATCGCCGACGTCACCCACTTTGTGAGGGCTGGATCCCTCACGGACCTGGAGGCCCGCTCGAGGTCTGGGGGGCCACGGGATGCCGAGCGGAGGGGCGAGACGCAGGGGGCTCTGTGGCTGACGCGCTGTTCTCCATACACAGGGCCACCACATACTACCTGGCTGACCGCCGCTACGATATGCTGCCTGCTGTGCTGAGTGCGGACCTGTGCTCTCTGCTGGGGGGGGTGGACAGGTGAGGGGGGCGGGGTCTCAGAGGGAGTAGGGTTAATCACTGGGTACTGGCGAGTTCAGTTTGAGTGACCGTGGTTTTTATGCTGGTTAAGCTGAATGAATGAGTGGCTGTTTACAGGAGTTATGTGACGGCCCTGTTCCCTGGCAGGTACGCCATGAGTGTGCTCTGGGAGCTGGATGCCCGCTCCCTGGCAGTGTGTAGCGTGTGGTTTGGCCGCACCCTGATACGCTCCTCCTACCAGCTGTGCTACGAGTTGGCCCAGAGTCTGCTGGACGGGGAGCCGGCTGAGGTGCCGGAGCTGTCACCGCTGGCCGAGGAGGACAGGAGGGAGAGGCTGGGGGAGCTGCGGCAAGCCCTGGGGGTGCTGACCCGGGCGGCCCGGCACCTGCGGGTGCAGCGGGACCAGGGGGGCGCGCTGGAGCTGGAAGGGGTGGAGGTTCGGGTGCAGTTGGACATGGACAAGAACATCACAGCGCTGGTGCCCCGGGAGCCTCTGCAGATCCACGAGACGGTGGCCGAGTGCATGATCTACGCCAACCACTGGGTGGCGCGCAAGATCCAAGCGAGCTTCCCCCAGCAGGCTCTGCTGCGCCGCCATCCGCACCCCCGGCAGGAGCACTTTGGCCTGCTGGCGGACAGCGCGAAGGCACGGGGCTTCCATATTGACACCCGGTAAGCTGGCCAGATGTCTTCTAGGGGCTTTTATAGGATTACCCTAAAACAGACACCTATCATGAGAAATGTGCGTATTCATTAAAAGAGAATGGCAGCTACGACTCGTATCTGGTGTCTGGCAGCTTGTATATATAAAAAAGGAACGGATGGTGTTTATGCATCCCCTCCCTTAATGAGTGTGTTGCCGAGAGTCAGCAAGAAATTTCTGGCTGAGTCCAGATGTCTGCGATGGATAAATACGGGCTGAGTGTGCAGATCCCCCCTTTGACCTGGCGCTATCAAACCAGAATGCCAAACATCTCATGAGTACGTAATGCAAAATTATTAGATCTCTGGTTCCACAAATGAAACCCTCCTTCTGTCGCTCCAATAACCAATGACCAGAGATCTGTCACACGGTTTGACACAAGCTCTTCCATACTGTACAGTACGAAAGAGGATTACTAGTGTATCCCCATCTAGAAGCACTTTGTTCTAACGCTGCAGGTCCAACAAGGCACTGGCAGACTCCCTGGACCGGGCCGTGGACCCGCACGACCCGCTGGTAAACCGGCTGCTTCGAGTGATGGCTACCCAGGCGATGTCCAATGCCCTCTACTTCTCCACAGGCTCCTGTCCACAGGAGCAGTATTACCACTACGGTGAGCATTAGCCAGCCGCCCTCTGCCAGCAAAGTGTCATCACGTCAGCTCATGCCAGTCGGCTTTGTAAACAATCAGGATATCCCAGCGAGGATTTGGATTCAAAGGGTTTAGCAAACTTTACTTCCCTACCCGTGTGTGTGTCGGTCTGTCTTTATCAGGCCTGGCTTTGGACCGCTATACCCATTTCACTTCCCCCATCCGTCGCTATGCTGACATGGTGGTTCACCGCCTTCTCATGGCGTCCATCGAGCGTGAGGGCGGCGCGGAGCCTGAAGAGACCCTGGCTAATAACAAAGACCTGGAGGAGATGGCTCACCACATCAATGGCAAGAACAGGGTGAGTGTGGCTTTCCGCGTGGTGCATTCGGCAGCTCGGGGGCGCTGTAGAATACAGTACCAGAACACTCATCTACCTCCACAGGCAGCTCAGCAAGCTCAGAAGCAGTCTACAGAGCTCTTTCAGTGCCTCTATTTCAAAGACAAAGATCCCCTGACGGACCCATGCTGTGTGGCCGAAGCGGTCGTCTATGCCATACGCGCCAACGGCTTGTTGGTTTTCATCCCGCGGTAATAAAGACCCATTCCTCCGTAACCTGTTACAATGTGGCCGTCAGGCTCCGGTCTGGTGTAACAGCCCCCCCCTCCCCCGTGGCTCTGCAGGTATGGGGTAAAAGGAGCCGTGTACTTAAGGAACAGGGAGAACCAGGTGGTGGATGTGACCCATGCCGGGAGCTGCCAGTGGCGGCCTGGTTCTCTGCAGAGATTCCCAGACCGGATTTGCTGTGTCACTGGCGGTGGTGCGACTCACACCTTTAGGCTCTTTGACCACATCACTGTGAGTTAATATGCTGTTGGTGTCAGTATTTTACACATAAATGACATAAATAAAATGGTATACAAATTAATGAATACGAATTTATGAAGAAACTTGCTCTATATTTTTATGAACCTCATATGAAAGCATGTGTTCTCTTGGCTGTGGATACGCCCTGACGTCTGGTACTGTGCCTCATGCCTGCGGCGTCCCCAGGTGCGGATCTCTGTGCAGGTGTCACGCTGCCACACGGACAGTCTGTGCCTGGAAGTCATCAGCAACCGTGCACTGGAGGCCCCGGGGCCCGACTGCCAGCCAACGGGGAAGGGCAGCTCTGAGCTGGTCCGGGAAGTGGTGCGCTGGGCCGAGGCGGCCTTGCAGCAGGCAGAGGAGCGTGACAAGATTTCCCACATCTCCAAAGAGGAGCGAGAGTACCAGCAGAGCAAGAAGCCCAATCTGTACTGCCTCCTGCAAGAGATCAGGGAGCTAGCCCTCCTCGATGAGTCTAGCTGTCAGTCCAGCCCCAGCCCAGCATCTGAGGCTTGTTAACAGACACTTTGGGCCCACCCAGGACCCACGCATTGGTGAAGGCACAGAGGATAATCCAGACTGTTTGAGGGAATTTTTACATCTGTTGCAACTCTTACCCTTGTCGAAGTTTAGAGGCAGTTGTTTTATGGGGATATAAAAATCCCCATCAAGTTTTTCCTCAGGAGAGGTGGTTTTACACTGAGCTTATACACCTTTTATAGATATTTTTGCATTGCATTGAACATGTAAATACTTGTTTGATAGAGGCATTTTAAAAATTTGTATACAATTCTTAAGCTTTCTACTAAGTTAATGGAAATTATGGCAGCTTAAAAATGTTCCTTGAGTTATGATAGTCTCCTTGACTGTTGCAACTATTTGTTAGTCATGGTCATTTGCATACAATACATTAAAGATTACAAAATGTACTTTATTTGACATTAAAGAAATTTACAAGTGAATTTACTGTGAAAAAGTTCAGATATTTATCACTGAGTACCTACAGCAAGTTACACTGTGCAGCTTCTTGCAGTACCAGTGTCTGCTTTCAGGCTGCCAAAGTGGGAACCACGAGGGGCCAGCTTTGGGGTGGGTAAGAAGAATGTACAAAAATCCATAATCAGCTGCTCCTTGCAAAAACACCCATGTACTACTGAGGACTGCAGGCAGCCGTCAAATTAGGAAGGAACCGGAGGCAAGTTTTGGGTCTTCGTTGGAAAATTGTAAAAACATTTCTATGCACACAAGTGTTTTGGCAACATACCAGCAGGTAACTCAGAAGGCAGCATTTGGTGAACACCTGAGATCAGTCGCTGGCGTCATGGCCGGGCCCGTCGGGGGGTGCGGATGCCTCCTCCCCGGGCGGCACAGAGTCGTGCGGCAGTACATCCTCCCTCACACTGGACTCCCCGTCGTCCCCACTGGGAGAAGGGGCTGATAGGCTGGAGGGTTCCTCAGCAGCAGTCCGGGGGCCGCCTGGCTGGGACGCTTCTGCGGATGGGAGAATTCCAAACGTGTGATGAAATGACAATGGGTAGCATGTGGCCCATAATGAGTGGCCATGTTTATGAATAGTGCTCTTATTGGAGATGTTTTCCGAAGGTTCGGGGGGGGGGCCGGGGGGCGACCCAGGGGTGCTGGGCAGTGCCCTGCGTACCCTCCTGCTCCTGCCGTCGTGCCAGTCTTCTCTCCAAGGCCAGCTGCTTGTTGAGCTCAATGCGACGCCTCTGCTCCTCCGTAAGTGGGGCTGTTGCCGGTGTGGAGTACAGTGGAGCAGTTTCCATAGAACCATAGTCTCCAAATGGGTCTGGCTCATTGGACGTAGCGCCCTCCGTTGATACGCCCTCGTCCTCTGCCCCTGAAAGAGTGCGTGGAACTCATAAAAAGGCCAAATCACCAAATGATTTCCCATCCATTTTTGTTTATGTTTCCTGATATTACAGATGGTCTCTGCTGGGCTTGGTACTCAGTCTCCACCCACCATGAATTCAACCACTGTCCAACGGGGTTACATTTCTTACCTGCTCTGCTAACAAAATCTTCATGTGTCAATGGCATGTCGAGTCGTATCCGTTTCAAACAGGTCTGGGGGGAAAAAAAAAAATTTGAGGGGAGCACCCCAGCATCTACACTAGATCTCAGCCACTTAGCACCTGAGATGAGACTTCTACCCCAGCATCTACATGAAAGCTCAGTCACTCAGCTTCCTCACCTGCACTTCCTTTTTACTTCCTAGAGTTTCCAGTTTGTCGATGAAGTCTTCAAACTGCAGCTTGGGGTACAGGCGGTGAGCCCAGTTCTCCATTTTTTGCATGAGCAGCTGGAGGTCCTCAGTCTTGGCAGACAGGTAGAGAGGGAGAGACACATACATTAATGCAAACAGCCACAGGGACATTCAGACTTGAAGCATGAAGACCACCAGCTGGGTGCGCTCACAGTACGACTTCATATTCTGCTAGACAAGAAACACTGCATCCGTATGCCTGAGGGGGAGCTAAAAACAGGGAATCATTAGTGTCGCTGGGAGCAAGTGATGATGTTGGAACAGGTAATTAAAAGAAAAATAATAATAAATAACTTCATATTCTGGCTCTCAAAGACCAGCGCATTTCTTGTGATGCAACAAACACACAGTTGGAAATACTTCCAACACCTGAACACACTTTTAAACTTTGAACTTGCCTATGGTCAGATTGTGCTTTACGTGAACAGGGTGGCATTTGCAATTCACTTACTGTATCTTCTTTTGTGCTCTTTTTGTTATGTGACTGAACAGCGGACCTAACGTGAGAATTTGCAGTCGAAGTTACACAGAACCTCACTGCTTTATACAACATGCAAAACATATCCCCTCCAAAGCCATGTATTTACCATTCATCCCATTTAAAAGATTGTAGTGATATTACACAAGCCAATTTACAAACTAAACGGTCCACTTGTAAAAGGCTTCGCAAGAAGCTGATGAAATCAATTTTAAAACATCCAGAAAGTGGAGTAACCCCCATCACAGACTGATTGCTGAAGCACGTCTGTGAACGGCCTTGAGTGAAGCACCATTTAACACGCTGATGTTCTAGAATAGAGAAAGAATCTTTTTTCATTGCTCCAGTGCGGCCATAAAATGCATGCATTTAAAAATTTGCCACCCATATACATTCCAATACGACTCAAGATGGAGGTCATCTGCACGCTAAAGTATCATAAAACTAAATCACAATGACTGCAGCGCAGCAGGTCAAGGCGCCGTGCCTGTGGGGAGAAGGTTGCCAGCTCAGATCCCAGGGTCAACGGAGTGATTCCACGATGGACCCCTGGCCCTTAACCGCCCAACTGCGTCAGCATTGGCAGAGCCTGTCTGCTCAATCACACGTCACTTTGGATGAAAGCTCCAGCTACATAAGTGAAACAAAGCACAATTTCAACTACTGCTGGCAGTAATGTCCCATAAAAAGCAAACCAATGTCCTGGATAGCCATTAGTAACTTTCAATTAAACCTGCATGCAGCAGTGGCCGATACGGCCAAAATGTCATATCACAATATTTTTGGTTATAATGACAGTCTGCAACAGGAGTGCCCAATCCTGTTCCTGGAGAGCTACCACCCTTCAGAGCTTAGGTACAGCCCTAATTTAACACACCTGATACTGATAATCAGGCCCTTCAGAAGCATCTCAGGTGTGTTAAATTAGGGCTGTACCTAAGCTCTGCGGGGTGGAAGCTCTCCAGGAGCAGGATTGGGCAGGATTGCCCTGTTGTAGACTGTTATTATACTCATCTCAGTTAGAGTCAGCTATGTTGAGGCAAAGCTGACTCTAATTGGGATACTTCTAAAGGGCCTGATTATCAGTATCAGGTGTGTTAAATTAGGGCTGCACCTAAGCTCTGTGGGGTGGTAGCTCTCCAGGAGCAGGATTGGGCATTCCTGGTCTACAACAATTTCTATTTTTTTTTTTTAATATAGTAATGTTAATTAACCATATAACCATTTAACCAGCAAGTCTATCTTTACAAGAAACACTATGAAGTAGGGAATGGCCAATCCACTTTTTTCCGGTTCCGATCCGATTCTGATATACAACTGCCGATACAGATACAGATCACGATACAATGTCACATTCTAATGTCATCATAAGAGGTGAACTAATCCAACTTTCAGTGACAATACCCTCTGTTCAAGGATCAGGATTGTATCGTGGATACGAGTACTGATCTGATACCAGAGCTCATTTTTTTTTGGGAATGGGAAAAAAAATGCATGCCAAAAAAAGCTTTGTTAATTAGGCTACTAGAAACATACATAACAGACTGTTTCACCTCATTTGTACATTTTGTTTTAAGCGTTTCGGAGGCATTTGCAGTTCAACTTGAGCATCTTCCAAGAGAGTATACTCAAGTGGCGAATACTTAAAATGCCCCACAATTTTTCTCCCACTAGCAGCATCACTTACACTTTCCGGTGATAGCAGCCCCTCACGTATCACAAGCTGTAGTGAGTGCGCAAAACAGTCCAAGCTAGCGGCTCCCAAATCAGCCATTGCTTTTTTCATATTGCTTGCATTGGCTTGCAGAACTGTGCGTTTTATCTAGTTGGATTCTCCATGAAATGTTACTTCCAACTCTCAAAATTTTGGTTTTTACAAAGATTGCATATCGCTGTACTACTAGTTGTTGCATCAAGCATAAAATGCTTCCAGATCACCACCCTCTTATTTGATGTTCTTACGCTCTTCCTGCTGCAAAGGGTATGCACATGACATCGCAGCAGTGTTAGCGTTCAGCTCAAATGCCACAAAAAAATACACCTAAAATGGGAAAGAGCTGATGTGCGATTGATTGTACAAATCGATTTAACAAGAAATGGGAGCTATCTTTTTACAGACTGCTGAAAACTACCGTATTTTCCGGCGTATAAGACGACTGGGCGTATAAGACAACCCCCTGACTTTTCCAGTTAAAATATAGATTTT
>JAODKL010000009.1:9096117-9141868 GCA_026780765.1 Petrocephalus schoutedeni
ACTGAACCTAAAAGCTGTGTGTGCAGGAGGAGGAGGTAAGGGGCACAACAGGAGCTCGGAACCATAGTATAATTAGCGATCCCTAAACTACACTCTGCGTATAAGACGACCCCCCACTTAGGAGCAGAAATTTATGGTGTGAAAAGTCGTCTTATACGCCGGAAAATACGGTAAATAAGTATCGGCTGTGTATCAGTTACATATGGCCGATACCCGAGCCGTCTAATATTGTATGGATCAGTGCCGATACTGATCTGAATATCAGATCAGTGCACCTCCGATTTGTAGTATTATAATAATTATGCTATGTAAATTACTGTACATATAAAATAAACTGATTCATAAATCAAATGAAATGATTCATTACATTAAAAGTAAGTCCTTTTTAATTTTCTTAAGTTTAGTGTACAAACGAACTTATAACACTTTATGAACTGCACACTTCTGAAGTCCGTTTACAACAAATAATGGAGAAGTAAAAGGATCCAATGATAAATGAAGATTTAGATTTTTCACGTTGGAAGTATTTGCTTGTTTGCTTACTTCAGAATGTGGGGAATATGCAGTGACTGAGGACGATATGCTTACTTATACTTGCATAACCAAACATTTAGCAAGTTTTGGGGTGAGGACGATGTACCCTCACATACACCCGTAACCAGACATTCCACGTGTTTGGGGTGCTGTTTCAGGGGGTTAAAAGATTGGTTGTTTTGCCACCGGTTGTACAAATCGTATCTTTGCAAACGTTTTCAAGTTATGGTAGCTGGGTCCATGTTGGATTTTGCAAATACAAACCAATTCAACACAATCAAAGTAGAACCTTTTTTGGAACCATTTTTTCCAGCCTAGCCGACATGTGTATAAACCACGTGCCATTTACCATATGCCACAAGTACAATATTTTTAGCTTATTTATTTATTATTAGTTTATTTTTTCCATCAAGTTAGCTAACTGGTTAAAAAAAAAAAAAAAAAAAAAAAAAATCAATTAAGTTTTGAATTTAAGATCTAGCCACTAAACTGAGATCGAGTGAAACATAATTGACAAAGAAGTGAGATATACAGATGGATGTGAGATGTTATGCAGGCTGAGATAGCCGTTTCACATCAGTCTGTTTTTGTTGTAGTACGGCTGCAAACTCAGGACACACAGGCACTGCGTGACAGACGCTTGCCCGTTTGCTGTCCTTATAATAATATTGTTAAGTACTGCACTTGTAACTGAGCATTCATTGTAAGCTCAGCTTAGCCACACTTATGCCTAGTCGACTCCTCGACAGCATGAACGTTTGTATTGTGCTTTCTGCCTTACCTATATGTTGCTTTGGACAAGAGCATTTGTTAAATAAAAGTAAATGTAAATGCAGTATGGCTGTATCAAGATCCATGCAATACCTCTGAAATGTGCATTGTGGATAGAACTGTAACAGGTTATAATAAAATATGACATATCAGCCACCACCAGCTGCATGTGAATCGGTAAAACAAACAGGGATGGGATGATTTACTCACTTCATGTCCTTTGCCCTTGAACTTCACATTGTCAAATAAGGTGCGGAGAGCTGGAAGTCCCCTTTCGGAGGTTAGCCTTAGGGCAAAAGTAGCAGCAGTAAAATTCTAAATCCTCAAATTATTACAGAACATCCTCACACACTTCCAGCATCTACAGCCGTCTGCAAGCAACACAACACAATCAAAGTAGAACCTTTTTTGGAACCATTTTTTCCAGCCTAGCTGACATATGTGCTTGCCAAATCAGCATATCAATGTAATGACACAATTATTAAAGCTGACCTAACCAGCATACAAAATCCTGTATCTAGAGCAGAAAGTAGTATGAGAGAGAAGAAATTTTAAAGATTTTATAGAATCTTAAGAAGTGATTTGACGGCTTACCCGACTCACTCAAATATCCTCACCTCTGGGCATCCAGCTTAGGCTGGGGCTTCCTCACGAACCTTCTCTTGGCACCTGGAGCTTCTGCCATCTCTCCATTTCCTTTTAACGAAAGCAAAAAAGTGGGGGAAAAAAAACACACACACACACACACACAGACTTGGTAAAATTATATTAAGTCTACAATACTACAGTCATTTGTCTTCACCCTAGCTT
This sequence comes from Petrocephalus schoutedeni, assembly GCA_026780765.1. Taxonomy (NCBI): domain Eukaryota; kingdom Metazoa; phylum Chordata; class Actinopteri; order Osteoglossiformes; family Mormyridae; genus Petrocephalus; species Petrocephalus schoutedeni. The sequence continues at coordinate 9,098,233 of JAODKL010000009.1, forward strand.
CCACAGGTATTGGTGCTGTGAATGATGCAAAGTGAAGTTGTCCTCACCATTAGCCATGGCATCTGCCTCTCCATCATCCTGCCCAGGGGACAGTGGGGGCGGTAGCGGGGGGAAGGCCTCATCCTCTGTGTTTTCATAATCCGGGATGTCAAATAAGCCGTTCTCCATCGGTTCAGCCATAGCACGGCTGACTTCCTAGATGCTCCTGAACAGACAAACGAGACACGACATCAGACTTTCTTGCCGTATAACAGTGAGAATGAGCAGGGCAACCCCATCCTGGAGTGCGGGTATCCAGCAGGCTTTCTGTTCTACCGGAGTTACTCTCTGCAACTGTATCCATAAAGTATGCAAAAATAACAGCCCGAGTACCACACTGGTGTGCAGAAAGGCATCTCCAAAGGCACAGCTCAAAAGGGGATCCTGCCTGGAACTGTGCAGTGGTGTATAACAGGGGCAGACGACCCGGATCCCCCAGTTACTCTCTGCCTAATATCAGGTGTGGCTCATCAGAGACCAGGTAGGGTAGGAAAACCTGCTGCATAGCGGCCCTCCTGCATTGGGATTGCCTACTCTTAAACGGAGAGCATGAGGACAAATCAAACCTGTGAAAAAGGGAAACCGGCGAGCAGTCCGAATAAAAAAAAACAGAAATTAATCCCAACAACGACAGTTATAGTAACACAAATATTATATATTCAGGAAACCGTTATTCTCATTAGTTATATCTAACTTCCAGTTATAGCGAGACCCAGGGGCACACGTCCCCGCCGTATGATAAACGTTGCCATTATAAAGCTCGGCACATTAAAAAAGAAAATATTTGTAATTTACGTGAGATTTCCATGTTTTGAAATGTGCGGGGTTTCCCCGATTTACATACAGACAGGAACGGAGTCGGTTTTCGGGGAATTAAAGTTCAGTCAGAGCCCGGGAAAGACGGGCTGCCTTCCACACAAGGCAGGCGACGGCACCTCGCCAAGTCACACACTCTCATTCGGACAAAAATAACCTGCAAAAGTGTTAAAGGTGCGCCATATTCAGTGCTGTGCATAACGTGGAAACAAATCGCGAAAGCACTTTTTCTCGCAAGAGAAACATCTGCCATCCAACTTCAGGACAATTCCGCGCGCCGGAGAGGCGAAGACCCCGGAAACACGCGAGCAGCCCCTATGCGGTCCAACGCAGAGCTGGATCCAAACAGCCGCAAAGAATGCATAAAGCTGTTAAATGTGACATAAATTATCTTTTATTTCCAGTAAAACAACCAACAAAATATTTACCTTAAGTGTAGCCTAGCTGCTGTCCACCGGTGCATAAGCTTTATCAACAACCAATCAGATATTTACACAGACAACCACAACCAATCAAGTACTTACAGAAACAATCACAACCAATCATGTGGCTCAGCAGTATGTCATCCAATGGTATTTTAGATCGGTATGCGCTAACCTATGGAAAATGAAACCTTTTCAGTATATTTAACATGGAGTAATAACTTAATAGCTTTTTAGAGTAGTAACTTTAGTAGGAGTAACAGCTTATTAAATGGGGGTTACTGTATCCCCGGGTATTTATTCCATGACTTAACTCCACTCCATGTAAGAGAGCTGTTGTTCTCGTAGAGCACCGACAGGGGATACTCTTCTCCCGCGGGCATGTGTTGGTGACGTGCGGCTTTCGGGATCATCTGCTGCGGCTGCCCACCCTCCGCCCACCCGCGCATCGTGCCCGAATGAGCCAGCCCTGCTTGGCGACCTGACTTGCGGACAGCCTTTCCATCCATATATCTGTAGCAGGTACCTTATATACTCTTAAAGGGTTAACTACCGACCATCGTTTCTCTTGTATTTTGGGTGGGTAAATCTGCTTCCGTCTCATTCCTCGAAGGCGTTTGTCCTCTGCAAAGGCGCAGCGCTAATTTAGCCAGACAGAGCATAGTCTAAGTTACTTGTGCAGTGGGTATCAGTTGCTTCTGTTAACAAGTTAGCGGCGGTGCTTTTTGCCGGTGACAGGCATGCAGAAGAGAAGGAAGCCTGAACCGATCCAGCTCAAAGCGATTCCGGATGGCAACGCTGTCAACGGAACCAGTGCCACAGAGTAAGTTATCTAGCATTTAAAAAAAAAGTGTCTGTTTTTCTTTGCCAAAATATATCTCAACAAGTGCATGTAAATATCTATTTTTTTCATCTTTTATATGTAGACTTCACCTCTATGCGTGTTTGTACGTATTTATCTATCTATCTGCAATATAATATATACGATATATGAAGATGAAATCATCAGACAACAATGCAGACAAAATTTAATGGTGGGAACCAGACTCCAGGAAGCCTATGTATTCTAACCTTTGTCAACTGTAAAATGCAAATATAGACTCAGCGGCCAATTTATTAGGTACCACCCGCTTGTTAATGCAAACAGGATGCTCCTACAAACAGTGAATCATGTCGCTGAAACTGAATCCATACAGTATGCAGACAGGGTCAAAAATAACAGGCAAGTACAACACTAGTGTGCAGAAAGGGATCTCCAAATGCACAGCTCCAAAGGGGATCCTGCCTGGCTCTGTGCAGAGGTGCCTAATAAAGTGGCCACTGAGGGTTTATTTATCTTTTAAGTAATAACAGAACTATGTGACAAGATTCCACATGTGGAAAAGAGGCTGCAGCAAACAGCGAGAGAGAGTGAGAGTCACTCCACTTAGAGCTGTGTGCTTCTGTGATGGCCTCCTTCTGATCACAAAACACTGGGAGGAGAAGCAGCAGATAATGTGCTATCCAGCGCCAGGAGCGGAAGGCTCCCCACAGCACGCAGGCAAATCCCAACAAGTGGAGAGTGTCTCACACCGCCCGGCTTCATGATCGCGGTTAGCTCTGCGCCGGTCGCTTCCGCAGCAGGAGAAGATGACGAGGCGATGGTGAATACACGGGTGTAAGAACTGATGATGATGTTAGTTCACTGCTATAATAGAATTGTAATTGTAGCCTTTGTGGATCACTGTCACATATTTAATTGATATGGTGTCAGTCTTGTCCGTTACATACCTCTCTTACATAAATGGGGGGGGGGGGGCGCCCAGGGGCTTGATGGGTAATTCTTTCGCTTCACATGTCCCACTTGCACGCCCTCCCCGTGCCTCTTCTCGTTCAGGATTCTTCCCGCAGTTCAGAGACATGCCTCCAAATTGATGATAGCGTGCGTCCTGCACCAGGCTGGCGTCCCCTCTGGGAGCCTCCCTCGCCTTGTGCACTTACGGCACCTGGGATTGTCTCCAGGCCCCCGATGACCCTGACGTGCTTGGAAGATGGATGGGTGGATGAATGTAAATGTATTTGTGTACATATTCCACTTGTTAGCCCTCGGGTTCTTCCTGCTACCGGTACAGGAGTAAACAGTAATAAATCAAAAACAAATCACTTGGTCCTGATTTATTGCACCTGTCGGCAGACCCATATTCGGGGAGCTCAGTTAATAAGCCCTTATAGGGCCTTTGTGGGTGTGTGGTGAAGAGGGACGACGGTGGGCACCATCCCGCTACAGGTGTAGATGCCGTCCCGCTGACAGGAAAGCCAACAGGCCGTAAATTCTCCGGGGGGTTTCTGCTGCCGTCGGTCGGGGCATGACTGCATAGCAACACCGTCTCCGCACTTCCTCCCTTTCTTCTGACAGCTCCTCACATTCCTCGCATTTCGCCGGGCCGGGCTGCAACATGCTGGGCTTTGGCATGTGGCTTTGGAACTCAGAGTGGTGGTGGGGAGGGGGGTTCCTAATGGGAGCCATCCTGTGGAATGAGTAATACTCTGAGACGGCGGCAGACAGCCAGACGGGAAGGCATGGCTCTGCACCTTTGGACGGCCTTTACTCTGAGACCCAGACACATCTTTCAGTTCCATTAAAAGTAAAATTCATCTAATCTGCAACGACATTGAAGTTGGCCTTTGTCCATATTTCATACTTTGTAACTGCGGTGCTTAGTTTTGTATTGGATCAAAATCATATTGTTAAAACGGCAGTAAGCACTTATTTTAAACTGCAGTTTTGTGCATTTGAACCCAGCTCCTTGCCCATATCATGATTACAGTGATGCTATCTAAGAAGGATTATTCTGCAGCTTTTTAATGCCCCAGTAGAGTAGCACAGCAAGCTGACTGTGTGTGTGTGTGTGTGTGTAATGTCTCACCCTCTTGTGGACAGTTGCCCTTTGCATTTAGGGACGGGTGCTCACAGAGAGGCTGCTCTGCACTTTCCTGGTGGATGCAGCTGCTTGTTACTGACCCTCCTGACACATGGGTAACAATCAGCACCATACCCTTTGGCAATGGAAGGAGTTCCCACAGATGCTGGGTGAACCTATACATATACACCCATCCGGGCTGGGAATTCAGTTACGGATGACCCTGATTTAGGAGCATTAACGGGATCTCCAGCATTAAGATAAGATACAGAAAAGACTACTGGTCTTTGGTAGGCGGTGTGAAATGAGACCAGATAGTGAGACAAATGGCGTGATTTACTGAGAATATTGTGGGCATTGTTAGTAGAGTAAGTAAGTAGGTAGAGAGTTAGTTAAGTAAATAAGTAACTGCTAGGCTGAGTGCTGTCATCCTAGTTAGCTATAGCTCTGGCTTGTATTTAATCAAGAACTTCATAGTTGGCTCAAACCTGTTGCTGCCAGGTCCGCTGACTGTTTTCCGGGATAATCGTGTTGGAGGTACCTTGCTGATACGATGTTCTGCAGGTACAGTGAGATCCTGCAGCATTCAGCATCGCCTACATTTCAGACTCCTGCCAGATGCTTGTGGCATTTGGAGGAGAAGCTGGGTGGGATTCTGGACCCAGCATGTTCTGGAGTAAGAGCTGCTCTATCAGTTAGCATTGCTTCCTGAAGGGCGGCGCCATGGCCCTGCCAATGGCCTCGTGGCCTCACACGGCCCAAGATTCGGATAGATTTCGTACGAATGCTATCAGCTCTTTTCTCTGCAGAGACCCGCATCTGAACAGGTAACAGATTTTCATTAAAAGAACTTGAGAACTTGCATCAAAAGCCACGAGTTTGATGCCAGGTCTCTGTGGTCTTCGCGGGCTTTGTGAGCTTCTCGCCCCTAAGTATACTGGACTGTTCCGAGCAGTCTTTAGTAACCGCCTCACCAAGTCCTTGTTTTACTTTCTCTACATCATCGCCTCTGGCTACCAGTCCAAAATTTGAGCTCCTGACCTCACTGCTGATCTCTGAAAAGGCCACGCCCCTTTTCCTGGTCATGGAGTAACAATGGCAGATTGCTTCTGAAGGCACCGAGTTTCTTCATCCCAGGAAATAAATAAAACGGCTTAATTTGCACCCAAATCGGCGTAGGGACATGAGGTACTTGACGCGCCGGTTGTGCAGCTCGATCCGGCTGCGTTTGGGCTGTGCACTCGTCTCCACGCGTGTCACCGTTTCCCCCCATTCACGCCTCGTCTCTGAAAGCTTTCCGGCAGACATTGGGAGCGCTGTATGAGAGAGCTGTTGCATAAGCATTCAGCTGTATTTCAAGATGAGATCAATACCTTTTATAGCAGCGGCCAAGTAGACATTTGAGCCGTCGAACATGATATCGCACTCGGAGCGAATGCGAAAGAAGAATAATAAACGATACTGTCTGCTGAATAGAGTTTTTTTTGGGGGGGGGGCAGGTATCAGAGAGTTCATAGTGCTCTGAAAATGCATCGCCATGACAACCGGGCACACGCTCAGAGGAACTGCCGGCTTCCTTGCAGCTGCTGGCCCTACCGCGATGAGCCCCTGGAATAGCTTTCAGGTTTCAGAGTTCCTGCTCTGGCTCACGGCGGTGGTCAGTAGTGATTCTATTCTTGTGCGACCTTGACAGTCATTTCACTGAAGTGGACCAGAAATGAGGACTCTAATTGACCATCAGGATCTCCGCAGCAGTTCTGCTGGAGGTTCCATGCACTCAGAAAGATCTAACTGGTCTTTAGCCCACGGCCTGAGTCCCCGTCTTCTCAGCCCGCCTCGATTTGTATCCCTCCCACTCCTTCAGGACGAACCTGGAGTCCCTCCAGAAGAAACTGGAGGAGCTGGAGCTGGATGAGCAGCAGCGGAAGCGTCTGGAGGCGTTCCTCACACAGAAGCAGAAAGTGGGCGAGCTGAAGGACGACGACTTCGGCAAGATCTGCGAGCTGGGCGCCGGCAACGGCGGCGTGGTCTTCAAGGTCCTGCACAGGCCCTCTGGGCTGATCATGGCCAGGAAGGTGCGCTGAGGCCCGGCTTTGTTCTTATGACGCGTTGGGGACTGTTGGGGACCCCCCCCCGAGAATGTAGGGCCACTCGGAGAGACAGCCTCCCACACTGCCGAACGCTTCTACTCTCTGAGTAGATTTCTGTTATTTCTGATTCCATTTTCCATAAATTCACCACAGTGCACGCGCCCTCCGACTGGTGCGCGTGCGGTGCACACTGGGTGGCCCGGCGGGTGACCGTTTCCATGGTTTCAGCTCATCCACCTGGAGATCAAGCCGGCCGTCAGGAACCAGATCATCCGCGAGCTGCAGGTGCTGCATGAGTGCAACTCGCCATACATCGTGGGCTTCTATGGCGCCTTCTACAGCGACGGGGAGATCAGCATCTGCATGGAGCACATGGTGAGTCTCCGCATGCCGCATCCTTAAATGGGAGTCGTTAGCCTAGGCAGATGTGCCTTCTTAAAGCATACAGTTACCACCTCCAGTCCCAAAAGTGCACTTTCGTCATCTCAATAACTTACTAAAGCAACTAAAATAATTATCGCCATCTGTCGTAGTTTCCTGCGACGGTATTGCAGCCCTAATCTGCACACAACCAGCCGACTTGCGCAAACACTCCTCACAGTGTCATAGAAACTGACAGGGAATGGAATGCGGCCTGCGCGTGATGTCACAGACATTCTCCCTCAGGATGGCATGGTGTTAGGATTGGGGGGGGGGGGGGGGGGGGGGGGAGCGTGACTCTGAATCTTCCCCTTCCCCTTGCAGGATGGGGGCTCCCTGGACCAGTCCTTGAAGAAAGCAGGCAAAATCCCAGAGCAGATCCTGGGCAAAGTCAGCATCGCTGTGGGTATCCCTCCCTCCATGCTTACTGCCCATGTCCCTGTGCCCATGTCCCTGTGCCCGTGTCCCTGTGCCTTAACGCGGATGCTGCTCCCTGTCCTCGGGGGCTCACCTTCTCATTGCGCCTTTATTGTGTCCGTGCCATTTTCTCCGTACAGCTATTAACACTGTATGTTACCCAGTGTTGGGGAGGTTACTCACAAAAGTAATCCATTGCAGACTGGTTCAGGTGCAGGAAGTACAAATCCAGACCAAGATTTTGTTTCAACCAGCCAGTGGAGCATAAAGAGTAACAGTCACAGAGTACTCTGCTGGTCAGCTGAAACAAAACCTTGGTCTGGATCTATACTTTCTTGACCTGAAGTTGTCTGTAATGGATTACATTTGTGAGTAACCTCCCCAACACTGATGTTACATAATGTTTTTCTGATTCAATGAAAACGAGGACGTGGTGAAATAGGTAATTGTGTAACTGCTCATTCCCACAGCATCTCCCTTCTGCATTGCTTCTAGTTTGCCAACTCTGTAGCCGGTCTTCCTTGCATGGCTACAGGTGTAAAGTTTCGCCTGTGTGAAGGGCACGCTAATGTTCTTCTCCATCCCTCCGCTGTGTCCTCCCGGCTGTATTTGCTAAGGAGGGCACCGGTATTAAATCTCGCCGGGCTGATTCATGGCTTTCCTATCTCACAGGTGATTAAAGGCCTCTCTTACCTGCGAGAGAAACATAAGATCATGCACAGAGGTGAGCCACTTTCATTTCTCTAACAGCAGGTGCTTGATTGGGCTGCGCTGATTAGTGTCAGCAAAGGCTGACTAATCATCAGGGGAAGCTGAAGGTGCTTCCAGACCGCGAGAGTAATCCTCTGGAAATGAGAGGCCTCTCCTTTGCATTTTGGCAGAGCAGTGCAATTAGACATTAATAAAAATTCCATATGTTATGGTCAAATGTGAAATGGTCCATTAGAAGACCAGCCAGCAGTGATTAAATACATTTGGCGACATGATTAGATACCTTGGAGCACTTTCCTGCAGTTACCTGTTTACTTACATGCTTCACTGCCGTATTTATGAGTGGGAGATGGCTCATAACCTGAGAGCTTTATTCATCCATTTATTAAAAGAACTCCCACTCAACAAAAGGGAAGAATACGCTATCAGTGTGATCAGTTCGGCTGGTGATGGTTAAGTACCATCTGCCATGGAGAGAACCCCCCCCCCCCCCCCCGGCTCTCTGTCAGCACCCACGGGTCCACTCGGCCCAGAATCTCTCTGAGGTCTGGATGGGATTCAGGGGCACGTTTCTGAGCGAGGTGGACGGATTTTGGGTAAGGAAAATGACTCACAGGGAGGTGTTAAAGTCAGCCATTTTCCACACCATCTGCGGTTTCATCGTTTAGCCAGTGCTAAACATAGGCATTGCCCGTGATGCTAAACATAGTGTGGCTGGGAAATGTTGTGCCTTTTAAAAGGAGGTACTTTTTTAGCAGTGCAAAACGATTATGTAGTTTTAAGATTCAAATTCAAAGGTTTCATTGTCATGGTGTCACACACAACGAGATATCAGTGATGTCAGTGATTTCCAAATATATTTCTGAAAGTTATAAACAATATACAAGAAATCACCTATATATAAAAGTAAACATATATTGGGGTAGTGAAACTATGGAAAAAAATTATGAAGAGGTAGACTATGTAACAATAACAACATAAAGTGCCATAGTGACAAGTATCATAGGTTAATGCAATACTTGCATATTGCACAGTGAACAGTCATTTCTGTGAAGCTGCAGTGCTCTGTTATGCAGCGTATGCGAGATCCTTCTTCGTGAGACAGGCCTGGGAAAGACTGCCTGTACTTGAACCTGCATGTGTGGGTGTGAATGCTTCTGTAGTGCCGGCTGGGTGGTAGGAGGCGAACAATTGGTTGCTGGGGTGGAATGAATCTTTAATGATGCTGACTGTCCTCAGTGGCTGGGAGTTCTGTTCCTGTGATGGTCTGGGCAGTCTTGACGCCTCACACTTTAGCTCTCCGGTCAGCCTCAGTGCAGTCAGTGTGCCATGCTACTCTATATGGACAAATGTATCGGAGCACCTTGCAATTGTACCTACAGGAACTTTTGAATCCATATCCATCAGTAGGAAGTTGCTCCCCCATTTGCAGCTTGTTAGTTTGCGCTCCTCAGTTTCAGTTTCTTCTGTGGTTTCCCTATAATAAAGGGTGTGTTGATGGACCATGAAAGGTCCTCCATGATGTTACACACAGACATTCAAAGCCACTCGTCCCATGGGTTCACTCCTGATCACTACCGGTGTTTTGTGCCTCTTGTGTCTCCTTTGGTGTTGAGCGCCAGACTGACGTCTTCTCTGCCCTCCACCAGATTCTGCACTTCCTCCCTTTACGCTGTCTTATCATTGTCTGTGCTCAGGCTGTCTGTGACCGGTGTCGTCTGCAGACTCGATGATTATGATGACGGGGTTAGGCTTGTGGACAGGCACGTCATCATAAGTGACGAAGGCGTAGAGGAGGGGCTGAGTGCACATCCCTGTGGTGCCCCTTTGCTCTGGGTCAGGCTTTGGGCGGAGGAGAAGTGCTTTCCTGAGCTGACAGGCTGAGGACGCTGGGTCAGGATGTCTGTTATCCGGTTTCTTGTTTTGTTCTCAGTTGATTAGCTTGGTGGTAACTTTATTGGCGACGACTACGTTGGACAGTCGGGGAATAGCATTCTGGCAAAGGCATCCTTGGACTCCAGGAGATGTGCTGTTAATTTTGAGTGATGCAATACAACAGGCCAGCCCTCAGCATAAACCTGAATTAATAGTTTTGTTTTATATTGTAACTGATAAGTAGATCTGTACTTTGTGTTGGCTGTCTGTACTCTGGCACTGGATGGGTGAGCGCTTATGGCTGTAACCTGTTCACCACACCTCGAGAAGCATCCTCCCTTTCTTTCGCCTAGACGTCAAGCCGTCAAATATCTTGGTGAACTCGCGCGGGGAGATCAAGCTGTGCGACTTCGGCGTGAGCGGCCAGCTCATCGACTCCATGGCCAACTCCTTCGTGGGCACACGCTCCTACATGTCTGTGAGTGTCACCCCCTCTCACCCTCTGCCCTCCAGCCATATGCACACCCAAAGGGTGCTGAAGCCAGTCAGCCATTCGTGTTCTCTTTCCAGTTGTCCTATTGAGGGCCGCAGGTGGTCCAGAGCCCAGGGGCTCTGGGCGCAAAGCAGGGAACTACCCATGGGGTGCCAACCCATCACAAAGCACACTCACATGCCATTCACACACACATGCACACAGATCGGAAGTCTGGTGACGCTAGCTAACCTCAACATGTTTTTGGACTAAACTGGAGGAAACTCCACAACGACATAGGGAGAACATTGGGACAGCATCCCCAAAGCCACTCCAGAGAATGCATTACATTTTACTGCTTCCAGATGCATCTCCTCCCTGTAATCCATCTATTATGCAGCTTGAAATATTTACTGTCCATTTGGAATTCTGCAAAGATATTGTATGGCTTTTATTTCACATGCCGGTTAATACCTTTAAAGAGTTGATATGTGGGCACGTGGGGGGGGGGGGGGGCACCGGTCACTTTTATGCCCCACTTTAATAAGTGCCCCTTTCTCATAACCGACGATCGCACAAAATTTTCTGAGGGGGACACAGCCCTCGTGATCAGCAGAATTCACCATAAGCCATGCCCCCGCCGTCTGTGGTCTGTGGGTATATGGGTGTCGTCTCCGGCTGCGGATGGGACATGCGCGCAGCCGCGTGACTAAGCGTGCGACCCGCGTCCCACCAGCCGGAGCGCCTGCAGGGCACGCACTACTCGGTGCAGTCAGACATCTGGAGCATGGGCCTGTCCCTGGTGGAGATGGCCATCGGCCGCTTCCCCATCCCGCCCCCCGATGCCAAGGAGCTGGAGCAGATCTTTGGCTTCCCAGTGGAGGGCGCCGCGCGGCCCAGCGAGACATCCCCCAGGCCCAGGCCCCCCGGCCGGCCTGTCAGCTGTAAGTGCACAGGGTTTCCTGGGGGGGGGGGGGGGGGGAACGTCCTTGGTGGGCTCAAGCGAACATAAGGGGATTCCTCCAAACCAGGGAGCCCCTTTTCAGATTACATAATATAAAACTGGGGACTGCAGATGGGGGGAGGGGGTGCTCCTTAAGTCTTGCGTCAAAGTGGCCAGCCTGTAGTCACTTCCGTTCCTTCTTGTATTTCATAATGTCCGCACATTTTTTGTTCTGCGGTGTGATAGTCTTCTCGCTATGGACCGCTCCTCTCTATTATGTTCTCCTCTCCATTAAGCTCACGGCATCGACAGCAGACCCCCCATGGCCATTTTTGAGCTGCTTGACTACATTGTCAATGAGGTATGTCACTTTTTTTCCCAAGTATGTTTACAGAAAAAAAGTAAAATCAGCTCAGGCCATTGTCATTTTAACTTAGGTATGTCACATCTAGAATGCACCATACCCTCTTACTTTGTCGCGACGTTGGTGCCATCTTGTGGTTATAATGGAATGTTACAGTAACCCCTTCGAACTTCAGAGGACATGGGATGGACGTTGTCAAAGATATCCATTGATTTGACCATTTCCCACCTGCCATACAGGGTCCTGGGTGGGCAGAAATTGGAGCCTGTACCAAATTTGTATTAAAGATTTGTAGTTGTGGACATTGGGTTTGACAGCCATTTGGTGTATGTTTTACTTATGATTAAAAGCAATGCATCATATGCAGTTTAAATTTTACTTGAAGGCTGAGCTACTATTACAGAAATATTTAACCATACTCCTAAGTTTCCTGGCTCACCTCTACATAAGGGTTTGTATAATGTGTTTTGTGAATTAAGTCATAGTGTCAGTCCAAATGACATGTGGTGGGATCAACTTTGAATACATCACGGAATAAGAATGGATCTGCCTTCTGACTTCACAAACTTTCTACTTCCAGCCACCTCCCAAACTTCCCATCGTCTTTAGTCTTGAATTTCAGGACTTTGTTAACAAATGGTATGTACATTTAACAAATTACATTGGGGAAAAAAAAACACTTGCTTTGTGCAAAAAAAAATTGTTAAATGACAAATGTTACTTTCGGATGGTAAAAACGATCAGGTCAAATGATGTGGCAGAAATACTGTTTCTCTGACAGCAGTCATGGATCTTAGAGTTTGACAGGTCCTTCTCTAATCATGAAACTGTTTACATTTTAACAGTTTGATCAAGAACCCCGCAGAGAGAGCCGATCTGAAACAGCTCATGGTGAGTTAGACTTCTTCCAGACACAAGAAATGTAAAATGCCACCGTCCACCCTACAGACGTCAGTGACAGCAAAGAGATTGTTTCTCACACGATACGCGGCTCCCTGCAGATCCACCCTTTCATCAAGCAGTCCGAGGCCGAGGAAGTGGACTTTACAGGCTGGCTGTGCAGCACCATTGGCCTGAACCAGCCCATCACCCCCACCCACAGTGTAGGCTTGTGAGGCCCGGGCATGTCCCCCAACTTCTGCCATCTCTCTTGCTTAATATTTTGTATATATATCTATTAAAAGTGCCTGGTTTACACATTTTGGTTTGGATAAGCTACATATGCTGTATCTATATATGTTTAAAGAAAAGTTGTTCTACAGTAAAAAAATGGATAAAGCCATTTAATATCATTCATCAGCACCATTTAATACCATGTCCAAAACACTAGCAGTCTAATATTACACCGAGTGGGAGAGACCACAGAACGCATCAAAAGGGACATGGGTGCTGGTCAATTGCCTTCACTCACCATCCCCCGCTTGAGCTCTGTACGGCATCTTCCAGCAGCTTACTCAGTATTTGGGTGCTCTACAGCTTCCTATTAAAAGAATCTCAAAAAGTTTGACAATCTAAATATGTACTGAGACTCCCGCTCTCAATGTTATTAATGTAACTAAACAAGGGGGGGGAGCCATTGCCAGAGAATCAGGTCTGTCATGTGAATAGAAATAAAATGGTCACCGAATTTCCATAGAACACAAACCAATGTGTAAAATTACCCAGCTTGTGTGAAAGTCATTGTGCCATTTTGAAACGAATAAAGTGTGTCTCCCAGTTTCATTCTGACTGCCTTACACAACCACACCAGTGCCTTTTTTTAAACATTTTATTGTCATATCTGTGTGACTCCGGGCTGCATGAAAGTGAGTTTACTTGGCTGGCTTCTCCGCTGCTGGCGCCTTCTCCTTCGGGGCCTTTGGTGCCTTGGCTGCCTTTGACTTGCCCCCTTTTGGTGCCTTGGCTGCCTCTGCTGCCTTGCCCCCTTCTGGTGCCTTGGCTGCCTCCGCTGCCTTGCCCCCTTCTGGTGCCTTGGCCGCTGCTGCCGCCTTCTTCTTCTTGGCCTCCCTCTTCACCTCCCTTGTGGCCTTCTTGGTCTTCTGAATCTTGGCTCTCATCTGTAAAGGAAGAGATGCTGGTGTCAAAACAAATGCAATTTGTGTTTGAAATTATGGAAACAACCTATGGAGGGAGGCTGTCAGGTACATCCATTGGTGGTGGCCATGTCTTAGGAACTTACAACGGGGTCGTGCAACAGGATGGCATTGCGCCTTGCTGTCTTGGCGTAAGGGTTCAGCTTCATCATGACCCTCAGGTTCTTCAGAGGGTTCTTCTTCAGTACTCTTCTGTGGATCTTCTTGCTGTAAAAGGAATGAAGGATAAGCATTACCATTTAAACATTCACTTATCAAGGCACAAATACATTTCCTGGATTAATGAAAAGCTATGACTGAATGTGCTCAGAACTTCAAGTAAAATCATGGTAGTCAGAAACACGGACCATGAAGTGTAAGTTCATCATAGCTGGTGCAGCAACAGCATATGACCCCTAAAAACTACCTCTAGCTACCAGACCTTAGCCTGCATTTCTAATGTCTAGGACACTTACTGTGGAGCACGAAGGGCCTTCTGGATCTCCTGGCTCTTCAGAATTCTGCTCAGGTCAGTGTTGGTCATCTTGTGCATTGGCAGGCTGGAAACCAAGACATCAATTATTAGTGTTAGACTAAGTCGTACGAACAAAACGTCACATTAGAGAGGGGTATTAAACCAGGAAAACCCAATCAAGTCGGTCAAGCTCTAGGCCGGGCCACTGGATGCTCAGAACTTCGGCTAAAGTCAATGCGTTTCAGAAACACGGACCATGAAGTTGAAGTTCATCACTGCAGGTGGCGCTGTGAGGCGTTTAATGCTATATGAAGACAGTAAATCGCATGTATATTATAAAGCAAAAAGATAATTGCTGAGCAACTCACTTGTAGTCAACCTTCTTGGTGGCTGGCTTGCGCCAGGTGCCGTACAACTCATCCAGTTTACGGAAAGCACTCTCTGTCCAGATGCAGAAGCGGCCCACGTGGCCACCGGGGGCCAGCCGGAGCAAGTTCAGCTTGTTGACGTTCTGTAGAGTGATACCTGACAAGGTAGCCATTTTCAATCCACATTGCACAGCAGATCCAACAAAGTGCATAGAAATATATTAAAATGGCAGCTTCCCAAAAAGCCCCATTAAGATATTCAGCAGGGACCACCAAAGATCTTACTGAAGAACATACCCACTGCATACATTTCCACCAATCAAGTGCTAGAACAAATGTGCAAGATGGGTCCTATGCATCCACCTTTTTAGGAACTAACCAGGGATGTTCCTGAAGGCCTTGGTCACGCCAGAGTCTGCGTTGTAGATGATGCAAGGTCCTTTACGCTGAATACGCCTGCGGTTCCTCATCTTACCTTTGCCGGCACGCATGCGCTGGGAGGCGTACACCTGTGGACAAAAATCACAGAAGCCTCACCGAGCCTGAAAACTTCTCAACAGGTCTACAGGAAGGTTATTACTGCCGGAGCAAATCAACATTTAGATTAAGCTGGACTTCATGCATACAAAAAAAGCCTTAGAGCTAGTGTCTTTTAAGACCAGCCCACCTTCTTGATGTCGTTCCAGGCCTTCAGTTTCTTCAGGAGCAGAACAGCCTCCTTGGTCTTCTTGTATCCTTCAACCTTATCATCGACCACCAAGGGTACCTCGGGGATCTCCTCGATACGGTGACCTGAGCAAAAACGGAACCCACGATTCATTACACCTGGAAGGATCAGCTGACCCTCCAGCTCCAACAGTCCACAACGGTCTTGCTCAGAATTATATTTTCGTCAACCTCCCGCGACAGCATGCTGACAGCAGGCAACTGTCGCCATCCACGGGGTCGGACGCAAATTACACCATCATTGCAAGTGTCAGGGCCGCTTTCCTACATGCATTTCACTCTGCTCCTCTGACACGCTGCTAGAATGCCAAGTTCTATGACACATTACACCTGGGTCATAACTTAAGCAATAGACCAACTTCAGAAGACGACTAAAGATGTACTGACCTTTGGCCAACACCAGAGCAGGCAGGGCAGAAGCTGCCAGGGCGGAGCAGATGGCGTAGCGCTTCTGGGTCGTGTTGATCCGCCGATGCCAGCGACGCCAAGTCTTGGTGGGAGCAAACATGCGTCCTCCACGACACATCTACACTGGAGTCAAGGTGCGACGAGGTTCCCCCGACCCGTGTCCAGATGCAAGTCACCCCCCCACCCACCCCGTCAGATTAAGCCTGCTCAGATTTCCTCTTTCGTCAGACTCCTGTGCCAGCATGTGACAGCAGGCTACCGTCGCTGTTCACAGGGTAAGACGCAAATTACACCATCACAGCAAGCAATTCTTTCATTACTAGGCTATACAAAGAAACCTAACACCACACATTTCTTTAAAAAAACCACAAACCCCCAGCCATTCCAGGGGTAAAAACGACTGAAGTTTTGACACCCAGCTTTGACAGACTTGAAGACATTGAAAATGAGGATACATTTCCAAAGGCTCCCTGGCCAGAGCGGTGAGTGCCTCCACCACGCACACGGGGGATTCGAGCCACCGCTCTACCGGTACCCCAAGACTCAGCACTAGTCTGGTGACCTGTAATGAAATATACCCCAAGAATTAGGCACAGAAACAAAGCATCACCTCCCAAATTTACCATTTAGTGTAAAGCTTGTCAGAACTTCCACCTTTATCACAGAGCTCAGAAACACGGACCATGAAGTGGAGACTCATCAGCGAAGCCATTTTTAACCATTCCTTCAACTACACCTATATTCAGTTTTAATTCCATTTTAACAGTTTGTCAGGTACTCACCAGCCAATTCACTGACAGCATAAGGCTGCCTGTTGTTTTTCCGCATATTGGTGTGAACGAAGTTCACAATATCAGGGCGGATGGGGGCCTTAAACACGGCTGGCATCACCACATTCTTGCCGGAGGTCTCTCCTTTCTCCGAGTAGACCGATATCAGGGGCCTGGCACAAGCCTGGGAACACAATGCAAGAATAAACCATGAATGAACACCACACCGTGGTAGGTCATTGCTAAAACGCAGTAAATGTTACCAAGAAAATGTCTGTGAAAAACATTTTTAAAAATGGCGTTTACACCGTGACACGTGTTTCGTCATTTCATGGTAGGAACCCAAAACAAAAATGATTAAGTCCCATTATACTGTAGGTCATGCAAAAAGGGGCGACACTTAATTCGGGGCTGTTAAGCAAAACTGAAATGCGCGACAAGAATACCAAAAGACTAAACTCATCCTCCTTCTATTAAGTTTAAAATGCAATTTCAGTACGTTAGGCCACAAATGAACTTCACGCGTTTTCTACACAAACACAAAAAATAGTTTCATGCTATACGCAACTAGTAATGTTAGTATAACTTCCCTTCATGAAAAATGCCTATATCGCCCTTTTGCACGCATACGAACTAAAGAAAACACCGGGCAGCATATGGGCGACAACCTCACAAAAACGTGAGTAAAAGGACATTCGTTGGAGATCTTAGCCCAATTGGTTAGCTTCAAACACGTGAAAACCCACTGCATTAAAGCTAACGTTAGACAAGAGGGGAATTAGAGCAGAGTAACATTCCTGACGATACCGCCATACCGCATTTTTACCCGATTCACGTGCAGCGAGCTAAAAGCGCTGCTTTCAAAATGGCTTCTCTAAACCCAATGATAAGATATAATAAAACAAATGTTATGATAAAAGTAACGGAGAAAACACGTGTCAGCGGAACAATGAACACTAAATCAAGCTGTATTTTATTACAATTATAAAAGTTTCTGACCATTTTTTCTGAAAATTTGTCGGCTCGCCGGGAAGCACGCTCCTTCGTCTATGGCGGCCACGCAAGAAAAGGAAGTCTGACGCGCGCCGCATGCAGTTTATGCATCCGACTAAAGGCACTTCCGTCATTTAAAAATGGTTAAAATTCCTAAAATTAAATTGCAAAAATATATTTAAAACATATAAATACTCATGCTTCTGTGTTTCTTTCTGTTATATAAGGACATAATCCTGAAAAATGTATTTTTTTCGATGGAACTATTTTATTTCTTTGCCGCACTTTCGCGTAAGGATTCGTGTCGTCTAACAGACCGGACTATTTTCTGCTTATAAAATATATTTATTAAACAAGTATTTGTTTCTTTTTGAAGTCCATTACAATGACTTCATATGACACATATTAAATGTGTAATAAAATTTTATTTAAAATTATTAAAAATTACCCAAAATAACTACCAAGAAATCTACGGATGACCCTAATGACGTCATGACGCAATGACGTGAAGGTGAACGTGTCCATCGGCCGTCCGGGGTTAGCGCTGTACAGGGTACTAGCCCATTGTAAGACGCTGACAGTTTAGAGAAGGCGCGTCATACGTCGTGGATCTGGAGCCGAAACCCAAACGCAGTATTCCAGCCGCGTTCTGTCAGTGTTGTTCAGAAAGGATTTTATTCAACTGCATTTAACCGTATGCATTTCTCACTGCATACGATTGATTTGTATTTGCTATACCGGAGTGCGTTTTGGTAAAGACACTTACATTGTCCATTGAATTATAACCGGTGGTCGAGTTGTAAAAACAAATCGGGGGGATGATGAATTTTATTGTTTAAGGGATGGAACGGGGGATGTTCGTTCCTCATCCCCCCTCAGCTCGAGTACTGATTATAGCACTCCGTCTTCAAATTAAAATGTTCATTCAGGGTTGCCAGCTCTCATGCATCTGACGTGAATCATTTTATGTAGGTGAACGTGCTGTCTAACAGAAGCAGTTTGTGACTTTTATAAAACTTTCATGTTTATTACTTATTTTTAGTTCATGTTTATTTCTGGAATGTCTGGTTTGAACAGCTTACCACAGCATCACAATCAGAACATTTTTATCGTCCCGGAGGGATTTTTTTGTGATTACCGACTGGATAGTACACAACCACACAAAAAGACCAAAATAGACAATTCCCTGGCCTGTAATCAGATGGGGCACTGGGATGGACAGGGAGCTGTTCACAGTGTAAGCACCTTCATCAGACTGAGATTTAAATTTAAGATATTTTGCAGTTCTCCACCAAGCTGGGAGGCGCAGGCCCTCAGCACCTGGGATGGATGCCATCAGGATCTGCTGCCTTCCCTGGCAGAGACTGCAGAGCTCACTCTGGACTTTGAGAGGGTGTGACAGCAGGTGTAGGGCTGGAAGGAGCCCATCAGCAGATCTGTCTCATATTGAAAGATAAAATGCTGTATCCCGTTTTAAATTGGTACATTTAGAATGCATGTTTGTATCTGGACCACATGCCCAATAAATCTTATCGCTGGGAACCCCCATCCTTGGGTTTCACAATTACATCATCATAAAAAGTAGTGGGTGGGGGGGGAGTTCTCACTATGTTAATGCACCTCCGTGCGCAGTGCATCTACAAACATACGTAGGTCAGGCGCTGAAGTGACATCCTGATGTTTTTATACTCTAGGATGCGTTTACAATATTTTAACATCTAGGAAACAGCGCCATCTGCTGGAACAAGTGGTCAAGAACATTTCTCATATAACGGCTTCGTGACCTCGTTTGTGTTTATTATTCCCCTTATTGTTTTAATGTTTTTCATTTTTCGCATTTATTTCAGGCATTAATTTGACCTGGGTTTTTGAGTATTGTACCGTGAAACCGTACATTTGACCCTTGTCATTTTGTGTCAGATAGTTTATCCTGTCTTCTGCTCTATGCCTCTTGTCAAACACAGCTGTTCATCATGACCTACAACTGGAAAAGTACTTATTAGACGAATGGGTACTTTGGCTATTAACATATGCTGTTTCATTTTGGCCTTTCAAGATTGTAAACAGAAATGCAGATATGTCTTTATTTGTGTCAGTTTCCAACACTTCAAAGCATTTTTTAGGGAAATTTAGAAGCGTTGCAACCATTAAGCACGGCGCCATGGCGATCCCAAAGCCTCATATGTGAAACAGCATGTATGTCAGATTATCATTATTAGGTTCTGAGCTTTCTTAGACAAAAAGAAAAAAAATAGTTGAAGTTACATACTCGTTGAGGCTTTAGGGACTTGGATTTGGGTTCGGACTTTGTTTTGAGGGTGGTGTGGGGTTTGTTCCTCATACTACAGAAATTTGTAGCCAATTTGAGATTTTCTTTGGCTTTTCAGGACAAGCTTTTTATTATATATGTATTTTAAATTCAAATTTTCATATCATATCAAAGAAGACATTTCACATGGGATTTGTAGCTCTTTGGCTTATATCAGCTCAGGTCATTCCTGTTGCTTCTTCACCAACTTTTAAGGTTTATTTCAATAACAAAATTTCAACCAAAAGTCTCACCCATCTTTATCTTCACACTAGGAATCAAGCCAGAATCCCTCCACAATGAAATTAGCAGAAACCTGCCAATCATCTAATCAAAAAACACAACATGCAAGGAAAATGCATGGAGCAGTTATGGGAACTGCCGTTAATGTGAGGGTCCAGATCTCATCACCTTGGCTAAGCCGTGCTGATGTATATGGTGCGTTGCAGCTGCCCCTGAGATCATCTGTGTGTACATGTGTGCGGTGGACCACTTCAGGTGGAGCAGCTGTTTAGTTTCTCCTACGCAGCAGGAACATTAGGAACACGGCGCTGAGGAGAATGCAGAGGGTGCACACGGTGGGAACGACAATCTCAGTCACCATCTCCATGTGGCTGGTCAGGGGATCTGGAACATATAAGCCCACAGGCAGTCAAACATTAGACAGCACCTGTACACCAAAAGCCATTTTGTATCACAGACATTTGGAAACATGGCATCTGAATGAAAGTGTATCTCTTCTCTGCTCTGTTTAATAAGCGTTTGAACTTTTGCCTAATTGTGCAAACCTGTAAGTGATAACCTTTAAGCTAACCTACAGTCAGCTCTCAAGTGGTTTATCACATTTTGCAATCAATTTCAATCAACTGTGTTTGTTTGTGTGTGTGTGCTTACCATAAATAAGTCTTAGAATATTTGCAGCAGTAGTCCGCTGTTCCTCTATTAAAAAAAGAAGATTGCCGAGAGTGATTTAAGTCACATTAACTCTTTGGGGACTGGCAAATCCTTGAAGAGAAACATTTTATTTTAGAAAATGGTCTGCTTTAATCAGTAGCTTGAGAGGGTGTAAGCTGTTTAGTGAAGCACCTTGTGAATTTGGCACAGTCCTCTGCAGAGCACTACACATTTTTCTTATAACCTTCCCTTGGTTAACCTTTCCTTGCTGTTTTTAATACAGCAGAAAGTATATTCAGTGACTTTGCTACAAGCATCCATTTTACTCATGATGTCAAGCATATGGATTGAGTTGTCAGAGGTAAAGAAAAGGGACCAGGAATCAAAATAATCACATTCTAGTACTACCATAGACACAGATGTTGAATGGCTCATTTTAATGACCCAGATTTTTCTTCGAGCCACATGTGTCTTCTAACAGACTTTGTTGACACGCGTGACTTTAAAGTGGAACAGCACTGGAGAAGAACATGCGTTTGTCTGACAGGATACTCAGAATCTTCAATCAGTGCGGCAATCACATGCAGTACATGCCAGCCTGAACGACTGGGGTCAGCTTCGACCTGTTTTTTTAAGACGGAGCCCCATTGGTGGAGCCTGTGCAGGGTTCAGAGCTGAGCCTGGCGAGCGCGTCTCACAGCTTCACTGAATGATGCACTAGCAGGATGCTTTGGGGGAGCATGACCCATGAAACTACAGTAAACAAAGGAACCACAGATACCACACACTCATTTGGCAGAAACACATTTTTTTTGTGCTATTCATTAATCACATTTTCCTTCATTTTCTGCAGTCACATTTCAAGGACAAGTTCACCTTTTTGGCTGATTTCAAAGTCCCTGATGATGGCCCAAGCAAAGTCAATTTCTGCTGTGCCATGTTTACGTCGCTTTTTGTTTTCGTTTTAAAACCTTGTCAAGCCAAGAAGAACACATAGACTCTAATTAGACCCTAGTACCTAAACTTCATCATGCACCGGCCAAACCTTTGGCATTTCTGTATGTTTCATATTTTCCTGGGTTTTTCTTCTAGCTGGAGGGGCAAACAAAAAAAATCCTGTTAGAGATTGCAATACCTAACCTCAGAGGTGGGCGTCTGGTGAAAAAGGGGTTTTATTTAACTGAACTGGAGCTGGGAAACAAACACGAGGGGTCAAAACAAGAAGGGTAGTTTTGGGACGGACACAGGCAGACAGGAGGAGCGACATCAATGACAGGAGTGGGGCTGATGAGACAGACAGGTACATAAACACAGAGACTAACGAGGGGTAACAAGCAACAGGTGTGGCTCATGAGGGTGGAGACAGGAGGGTCAGACGGACAGGACGTAACAGTCGCTTGGTATCTTTTCAGACTTCACTATTGGGTTCTCCATTAACCAATTAGCTAAATTTAGCTTCTCTTAGGAAATTAATTGGCAAATCTTCCATTAACTTAGTTTGAAGAAAGAATATTTTTTGTTTGCCCCAGCTAATTCTGCTCCATTTACAAGGACACAGGGGAAAAAGCTGCACTGTTGTTTACTGACCTGTAGCTAACAGCTGGTTGCTGGTAGAGCAGGTCTCCGTTGCCTTCCTCTTCCAGCTCTCAACCTGCACCAACCATTTGACATACAGCATTCATTCAGTATCAAGGACCAGATAATAAGCAACCCATTCATCTCTGGGTGAAGATTCTCACTCTGTTAATATTTGCAAATAATGTACTGTCAGGGTTTTTTTTTTTTAAACACACTCTGTTCTTTTTGTAGATGAACATCATCCTAGATAATGCTAAAACAACGGCACATAAATATTTTATTATACATATTATATATTCCCCGCGACCCTGAACAGGATAAGCGGGTTGGAAGATGGATGGATATTATATATTTTATTACTGGTTTCTAAGTCCATCCATCTATCCATCCAGCCATCCTGCTTATTTATTAATGTGCCTGCTTATTTAATGGAATTGTGTGTCCTGTATCAGCCATCCAGAGATCTCCGATCTTCTGCTCAATCTGCTTTGATTGCTCCTCGCACCAAATGTAAGACAAAGGGTGACCGGGCTTTCGCTGCTGCTGCACCTAGACTGTGGAACTCCTTACCACAATACATCAAGGAGTCTCCCTCAATTCACCTTTTTAGGTTAAAAACATATTTTTATTACCTAGTTTTTATTGATCCCTATCTTTTAGTGATTGTTAATATATATAGGTATGTTTGTATTTTTATTTTGTTTCTTATTTTTTGTTTTGTGTAAAGCATTTTGGATTACAGCATTTCTGCTGTTTTAAAATGTGCTATATAAATAAAATTGAAGTTGAAATAATGGGAGGAATGAGCTCTCATATTACATATGCTCGTGGGTGCTTTGTGTTTCCAGAATGTGATCTTTTCTGCTTGATTGATTTTTCATCACTACTGGACTCATTTGGACTTTGGGCCATTTGTTCTGTCTGAGTACCTGAACCGTTTCTCCTCTCCTCCTGACAAATGCTCACCTCTCTCTGATTGGGGAAGCCGTTGGCGCTGATGATCCGTTTGTAGTACTGAACCGAGGCCTTGGGGTATCGTGGCTTGTTTTTGTTCCTGAAGTCCACGTAGTACAACCCGAACCGCTCAGAATAGCCTTCATCCCACTCAAACTTATCCAGCAGGGACCATGCTGTGTACCCCTTCACATTCACGCCGTCCTTGATGGCTACATGTTACAGAACATGACGTGATGACCTTTTCTGTTTATACTTTATATAGTGTCCATAATGTTTAAAATTCAAACCTTCATGATTATATTACCTTGCATAGACTTGAATATAACAACACTCCAGAAAATCCGACGTCTGGACTAGAGAAGCGTCACTGCATTTGAGAGAATACTCGCCTTTCAGCATCTCGTTTATGTAATCCTTGTAGTATTGTATCCTCCAGTCATCACATAGATCTGTGCACAGCATCTTCTCCGACACGCCATTCTCTGTCACATAGACCATGGGGTTTCTATAGTGGGTCTGAGTGAAAGACAAGATTTGCTGTGGCACCACCACCGTAAACATGAAAACCTGTCAGTTTAGGAAACCTAAACTGCAGCTCATGAATCTAAACAGATGTGTGTGGTATGTAAGATGGGATGGAAACAGTGCACTGAGCTGAGGCAGAGAGAAGGCATGGGTGCCCTGTCACAAACCTTAACGAAGTTGAGCAGCCGGCGGAAGCCCCAGGGTACAGAGTAGAGCCACTCGGATCCAGGGTCGGGCCAGTGAGGGTCGACGAGCTCAGCCAAGTCTCGGTCAGTGAAGTAACTGATGCCACGGCTGGATGGGAAGTTCTTCTGTGTGATGTACCGGGTGGTGAAGTGGCTCACACCCAAAAAGTCACTGGTGCCTCTGATGTAGCTCTTCTCCTGGGCCGAGAAAGTTGGCAGACGTGAACTTCCCAGACCCTGCTGAGCACTCTTTCTCCCTGGGTGTGGAGAACAAGCCTCAGGGTGAGGACCACCATACCCTGAACCATCCTGGAGTCCATCAAGCCTTACCTTGCTTTGCAGTGACTCTCTGCAGCCCTGTAATGGGATACATGATATGACTTGCCTATGTAGTCTTTCATCACTTGCGGATAGTCCCCGTGAAAGATGGGTGTTGCAAACCAGCCCAGGGAGAACTGGACATATCGTTCAGCTGCTTCGATGTCCTTCTGATTAGTGATATCGACCGGCTCCCCCCAATCCCCTGACAGAGATATCCCAAGCAGGCCTGCAGGAAATGATGGTACACATCACTTTTGGACAGCAATTATCGGGGAAATACTTGTCTAGTTTTCCTGCATGACTTATAAATGGTAGTAAGGAGTGTGTACCTTTTTGTTTATGCCGCCATTGGGTGTCATATGTGTGCCAAACCTTAGCATGTGCCTGGGGACAAGAGAAAATGGATAAGTGGGTTTTTTTATCACACTTTTTCTTCCTCCAAACCAGGTCTTGTGCTGAGGTCAGCAGGTTTTGTGTTCCTGATCTAAACGGCGGCTTGAGGGGCTGCTCACCTTGATGATGTGGTGCGCCACCCTGTATGGCCCCATGCCCCTCAGCCTCAGTCCAGGCGCATGTTCCCCTGTCTCGTAACCTTCCACGGCTACAGCCTGCAGCAGACACACAAGCAGCTACCATCTGAGATACGGCCATCTCTGAGCGTGTGAGCCAGACTCATTTACAGAGAGACATACCCATGGGTTGTTGAACGTGATCCAATGCCGGACTCGGTCTCCAAACCTTTCAAAGCACAAGTTGGCAAAGTCGTTGAAGTAATTGACCATGCTGATGTTCTGCCAGCCACTGTATTTGTCTTGTAACACCTACACAAATAGACTGCAATATGAGGGGACTGTTTTATTGTTTAATGCATTCAAGCTGCGCCTATTCTAGCTGGCTGTTTGTAAGCCACAGTGTGGATTACCTGTGGAAGATCCCAGTGAAACAGCGTGACAATGGGGGTAATTTTGCTCTCCAGGAGAAGATCGATTAGGTTGTCATAGTACTCTATTCCTTTCTCGTTGACATGGTCCGCTGCAAAAGCAAAATGAAATGAGTTCTGCCTCCAAAATCTGTCACAGCTTTTAATATTATAGGTGAAGTGTTCTCTTGACAATGCCGTGCCTTACATTTGATTCCAGTGGGTATGAGTCGGGGCCAGGAGATGGAAAAGCGATAGTGGGTCAGCTTTAGATCTTTCATTAAGGAAATGTCATCCTGCAAAGGGGAACGCACAGATAACAAGGTGCCTTGAAGCTTGAGGAGCTGCCCCTTTAGGAGTTGCCCCTTTAAACTGTTGGCTGAAGCAGCTGTGCATGGACCTAGGAGCCTGTGTGGCTCTTTTATGTCTGTAATGTCTTTAATGTGGTAACACGTACTTTGGGAATGCATCTGGGAACTGGAATGCTGCTCTCTTTATTGGACCTCTTGTTACTGTTCTGGCTAGTTTTCCGTTTACTTCCTGCTAGTTTACCAGCTGACCACAGACAGCTTAGGGAGCCTCAAAGCCTTTCGGTGGCCCAGCTTTACTCACCTTGACTTTGTAGTACCCTTCACAAGTGGAGTCTCCAGTGTCGTTCATGAGTATTTTCCCCTTCTTGTGGGAAAACACGTCCCAGATGCTCAACCCTTTGCCGTCTTTGTCCCAGGCTCCCTCTGTCTGATAGGCTGAGCTGCCAGCTCCCCAGGAAAAGCCTAGCAAAGATGATAAGGCTGAGGGTCACTACGGAGGCTGCAGGACCCTCTGTACACAGAAAGCACACTGGGATTCAAAGCCCCAACCCGGGAGGAATGAGGGCACTGGGTTCATCCACTGAGTCACCAAGACCACGTCATCCCGTGTCTAAATCCCTTCCGACTAGTTTTTAACGTCTAGCATCCTGACCTTACACTTGTTAGATTCAACAGAGCTAGATGTGGCAACAAAATTGCAACGAAAACAAACTGAGCCGTGGCAGCAGCTACCATTGGTATGAGCAGAATTTCCATGGCAACGGCAAGGCGCCAGGTGTCGTACCAGTCGGAAAAGTGCTGTAATAGAAGGATCCTCGCTCGTTCTTCGTCCATTCAAAGTCCTGAGCCGCAGACAAACACAGCACCAGCACCAGGACGTGGCACAGGCCCGGGAGCCCGTGTGACACCATGGTGCTCCTCACTGGTCAGCCGCACTTGCACACAGGGGCCCTTCAGGGATGGGTGCTTTGGATTGGAGGAGCACAGCCAATGAGGAGGATCCTACATGACCTGTCACTAATTTGTGTGCGTCGACAAAGACACTTTCACATTACATACATCCAGTTTCTACTCATCACCATAAAATGTTCTCTTCTCGATTCCATCTTAGCCCATAGATGTTCCCCTTCAGAAACTTACGAGATGAAATCGATGATTGAATCTGCAACCAAACATACAGACTGCCCCCTCCTGACAACTGGGGTCCATTCCGACTGACAGATTGTATATCAAAATGGATTTATGTTGGAATAGGATAATGACTGGTGAACATATATTTACTTTATACAATAATATCTATGTGTCTGCGCAGACAGTAAAATAGCATGAAAACCTGTAAACTAGAAACGATTATTGCCGTGTTACATATATGTGTCAAACATCTTTCTGTGTCTGGTTATACGGCCCCTACCCTAAGGACACCATTTATGAAAATGAGAGTGCCAGCTTAAAAATAATGCCTGGAAATGGGTGCAAAATTAGATTTGCTGCTTTTAGAAGCAAGAGACAATGACTGCTTCCAAGGTGAAAGCCTGTGAAATTAAATAAAATCCATCAGTACATAAAAACTACTTGAATATGATTTGCCTAATATTTTGACCCCATGAATGGAAACTAAATGGAAAAGTAATATGTGTCTCTTTTGTATTTACCCTGAAAATAATGCAATAACAATGAAAATGCTAGCTGACAAGTTAGCGAAGTTAAAAGCAGCAGGTGATAAACATTCTCCCCGCCCCTTGCTCCCGCCGTACCTGTTAGGCGCCCTGCATTCGTCCAGAGTGGAAACCGGGCTGAAAATGTGACGAGGCGACTCCAGCACCTGTGCGTCACCCTGCTCCATGGGCCACAGATGCTGCTTCTCAGTAAGTCCACTACCGCCAGCAAACAACGCCGAAAGGTCCAGCAGATACCGCCGCCCCGTGACTGCAGCTCCACACCCCATTCAGACTCAATGGAGTGTGAGTGCCACAATTTGCTGGGCCAAACAAATCTCATTGAAACGGCGGCTTCGCTCTGCCAGCAAATCTGACCGCTGGGATCCCCATGTGCTCGCTGGGACAAAGGCTAACAGCGCCAGCGATGGATTGGGTACTGCACATGACAGGGCAATTGACCATGAAAAGGACAGTGCAGAGACAAGGCGGAGAGCATGCAAACTGCACACACACACACACACACACACGTGGCAGGATCCAGACCCAAGCCTAGAGCTCTGAGCCATCACGCCGTCCCATTTGCACAAAATAATAATCCTTTAATTATTGTGAGTAATAAGTGTGTAATAAATGCATTGATTCTAAAATTGTTTTTAAAATTTTAATATTCCCAATTAAAAATGCTGTATTTAAAAAGAAAAAAACAGAATATTTAAATCAACAAGGAATTTCTTGCCCTGTCATATTATTAAAATCCCCAGATATTTTTTAGACAGATTCTGATATTGGTGGTAAAAATAGAAATGCAACAGGAGCAGTAGTGATCCCATGCAGAGCACTGCCGACCTCCAGATGACATTTTCAGAGGCACTGAGCAGAGTGGACTTTAAAGAGGAGCAGGATGGAGGCCTGTCTCAGAGGCATCGCATCCCCCGTGGTATGGTGCAGCCCGTCGGAAAGCCGCATCTGCCGCCACAGTCAGTGTCTTTAACGCCCCGGGCTGCGGCTCCATGCAGCATGAACACGGCTGCCATCCAAAGGTGCCGCTCGCTGCGGGAGCGTGTTTGAAAAATGCTGAATTGCTGGGGGAAAGTGTCTGCGCTGCACTCCTCATTTGGCACGGCATGCGCCCGGCTAGTGACATGCGCCCGTGCAGCGGCATGCGCCCGGGTAGCGCCATGCGTCCGTGCAGCAGCACGGCCCAGGTGGGCACGCTGCATGGGGCAGCGTGGCACAGCTTTTGCATGCTGATGAATGGTAGGACCATTATACAGCTTCTTATTCTCCCACATTGACCTTATCCGTGGTATGTAAGGATCACTATCCTGACATGGCAAAGCTAACATGGAAATCTTCACCAAGGAACTAGATCAGTACAGAATCAAGCAGAATCAGAGCATCAACAATCCAGGTATCTGCTGATAACTGTGCATGGTACCCCAGTTTGTAAGGAAAGCTTGGGAGATCCTTGGGCCACTGTCCCCGGACGTGAAAGCATGGTAACACGAGGAACATCCATCAGGGGCGACAGCGGTGCCTGTTAGACAGGGATGTCCCAGGAGCGTGCAGCCTCTGTCATGTGACCCTAAGATGAGAGTCAGGTGATGTGGCGGACATCAAACCCAGATACACTGAGCAGGAAGTTTTCCACGTCAGCCTGAAAGCACATCACTCTTCATACTCTCCTCTGTCCAAATGTCTAGACATCTGGTTGCCTGTCCAGTTCTCTTGTTAATGCAGCAATGAGGCAAGTTATGGAAAACACACAGCTTTAAATTCTAACTTCCTTATCATTCATTCTAGAAGCCACACACTGGGGCAGATTCCCCAGATATTTCTGTAGCATGCTGAGGTGTGTGTGTGGCCATGTTTGGTGTTTCCCTTAGCAGACTGGCATCCGTGCTCCCGTGTGCTTCCCATGGGTCCAGTGGCAGGGTGTGTCTCTTTGCCGGCCATCGACTGGAGCAGAATTCTGATCGCCAGAAGCTGAGATGCAGGAACTTTCCAGAAGGATGCGACACTGTGCACACTGAGAATGCAGCGCAGTTGGACCCCTGCATTCACATACATTTTCACACACTTCCTGAAGTTCCTTCAGGTCCTTCCTGCTCTCTAAGGAGTCTTTCAAGCTATTTGGGACAAATGTACAGGATCAAGCAGTACCGATTGATATTGCATACGGATGTTTTGTTTTGTCATCGATTGCAAATTTCACCACCAGCTGAAAAACCAGGAACTGTGAGATGAAGAGTGAGAACAACAGAACCATGTATTCCAGTTTTAGCAGCATTTGGCAGCATTTTGCTATTTAATTTATTAATGAAGATTAAATCAACATAAATTCACTTTGTGCCACAGCTGCTCTAGGTTACCGCCCACTAAGACACCAGCACTTCCTCTTTTGAGGAATCTGGGTTAACGATGGAGAAAGGGGCCCGTGGCAATCGAGCAGAACGTGCGCACCAGTGTGTCACAACCCTGTGGGTAATAATAGCCATACAATAAATGTATTTGATATCCCACCTTCCTTAATGGATGGGGTGGTTATTTTACCCACAGAAAGTGGTCATATTCTCCTGACCACTTGTTATGCCACAAAAGGTGCCTCCCCTGCAGAGGTGGAGTTCGAGTCCAGAAAGTAAAAGTCCAGAAAACAAAATCTTGGTCTGGATTTTTACTTTCCAGTCCAGAACAACCCACCTCTGCTGTCCTGTGATTTGAACTGGCAGCCCCTCACTCCTGAGCAAAAAGTCCCCACCTCACGCATCCCTGCTGTGGTCATCGTGATGTTAGCATAGAAATGTGGCTGCAGAAACACTGCTGTTGTGTAAATGATGAACACCTGACTGCATTTGGCTGCTTAGCTTACACTCTTATGTATCAGGAACCACTACATTTAGCTGTTAATGCTGTCTGGCATGCTGCTGGAGCATTGTAGCCTTCACCTGTTGCTTTGGAGGATATGTGAAAACCTGATTCTGAGCTGAGACCATCCTGAGCTGAGACCATGTCCCCCATCCTTTCCCTGGATCTTGCATGTGCTGTCCTCCCCGTATCTGAAAGGCCTTTCCTGCCTGCGCATGAGATGGGTGGGATGCAACGTCTTTGGTGATTGAGTGTGCATTTTCAGCACAGGTATCTTAGTCAAGAACATTTATCAGGATTAGTAACACAGCTCCTGATGACGGCCACGTTTCCTCACCGTAGGACTGCCCCTCCCCCCGGGTACAGCTGTGTGAGCGAGTGGGATTCCCAAGCCAGACGTCTGGGTTTCAGGGGATGTCCCCAACCCAATGGGGCACTCTAATGTGGGGCCTGAGTGGGGCCAATGGCTGTTTAAAATAAATTACATAAAAACAACCGGATTGCCATCCAGGGTTCACCATCTATGTTGGAAGACAGATGGATGGATGGACAGGTAATTAATTGCAATGAAAATTAATTACCAGTACCAACCTTTCCAAAATACACATGGAGTCAATTTAATTTCCTAATGTGTGGTAAAATGATTCAGAATGACGAAGTATGGTGTAACAAGAATTTAATGAGGCTGCCCAAGACCACAGCACCTGTGGTCAGCTTCACTCGCCTCTCTGAATGTGCTGCATTGCTCTGCACGCCTATATAGGTTAGCTGTACACTGAGCACGCTCTTACTTCTGGACAAGTTCTTACATTTCATAGTGTGCGTGTGTGAGAGTGTGTGTAACCGAGGCGGGGGGGGCAGCTACATCATGCAACCCCCTCCCCCCGCGCCTTATCGCTGGCTGCCGTCGCGTGCAATCTCTGTGCCCTGCGTGCGAGCGCGATGCCGCCTGAGTGCACGCGACTGGGCCCCGCTTGCCGGTGCAGATTGGCAGGGAGCTGGGGAAGGGGGTCGCCATGCTTTGGGAAGACGTGGAACTCGGCTGTGACTGGCCGCGCCAAGCCGACAGATTTATGTCTCCGGGTGCCGAAAGACGGCTCCTTTGATTCGGTGTGATGCTGACCCACATGCTGCATGGCTCGCTCACTTTAATTTCTGCCGATAATGATTACCGCGGGTGGCGATGTTATCCGTTCGAAAGCACGGGGGAAGCGAAAAGGCCGAGTCTGGCATCACAGCACTCTGTCTTTGGAAATGTTATGCAGACGCCATCTTTGAGAGTAGAGGGATTACTCCCCCCGGGCATGGGCACCTCCGTGGCTCTGATTGGGAGCCTCCATCGCCTCCCTGGCTGCGTTCCTCGGTGACCACAGGTGACCTCAGGGTAGCACAGCCATGAAAGTCCCTGAAACCGGCTGCTGCGATCCATAGGACATGTGTGACGGAGACCGTGCCAAAGTGCGCTGATGGCTTTAGCACCTGGCCTAGTGCTGCATGCACTAACGCCCACATTTAAGGCCCTCCGCAGCCGCTGGCCGGCCAGCGCTCTGGGGCTGGCGACGGTGACGTGTGCCCGCTCAGCCACCGCCTCGCCACCTCATCTGAGCAGGAAGGGAGAAGAAAGCAGCCAAGTAGCAGCTGGGATCTCAGCTCGTCTCTGCAGCGGCTCTCTGTCGGAGGAATGCGGGGCTGGGTGTGTTTGAGGGGCCCTGGGAAGGGTAGAGGATGGGGGGGGGGGGGTGAGCGGGAATGACCCCTGGACAGTGTAGTCAGGAAGTTATGACTCAATTCTGAGATGTGGATTTTAAAATTCCTTTTATTATGCACATAAAACATTTTCTCAAATTTCTAATGTGCTTTTGTACAGCAGGGGAGAGTCGTAGGCGCAGAAAGGGGGGAAGCCGGAGCGGAAAACTCGTAAAGCGTGACACATTCCTCATCTACTTTGTTTATTGCTCAAGATGTTTTCCAACAAGGGAGCGAGAGACAGCAGGAAAGCGAAAAGTGCATTTATCGAAAATGCAGGCCGTCCTCGGGTTTAGGTAGACAGTCTTGCTGGAGGTGACAGTCAGCGTCTGTGCTCTCAAAGGAAAGCATGGAAGCTGTGGCATTTTAATGCTGTTGTGCTTTTGACGGGCCGGGGGAAGCGGCGGTAATCCTGAGGGCCGAGCCGCCCGCCCGCCTCCCGGGGGACGGAGAGGATGGGAGGCGGAATCCCCACCTCCAGGATGTTCTCTCTTGAGAAAGTTCAACATTACTTTAAGAGGAAAACGTGATTTGCCGGCGGTGAGACGTGCTGGTGTGGAGTCGACCTTTTGTTTCTGGGAGCTGTTTCAGCCAATGCCTTTCCTGTTTGGATATCCTACACACAAACGCACACACACACACACACACACACACAAACGTACACTTACCTTCCTACGCAATCATTCTCATTTTAATGCAATCAATGACTTTTAACCACATTCCAGCTAAATTTAAAATACAGATGAACATCTGCCTTCCTTTGTGGAGCCAATTTCTTCGATATGTCTGCGTGTGTGCAGACACACAGATATATAGACACAAACACATGCACAGTTCATGTATTCATATAATTATGGGGACTCTCCATTCATTTCTAGGGGCATAGCCTTAATCCCAATTATGATCACCTTAACCCCTACCCAGCCCTAACCTTAACCATAAGTAACTAAAGGAAATACAAGACTTTTGGCATTTTTACTTTTTTGATTGCATTCACAGATTATTCTAAAATAATGTCCCCACAAGGTAAAAAGCTACAGGTTTTCACTTGACACTTGTGGAGGTTTCCATGCATAGATAGTAGGAGATTCATTATAAAACTGCCTCTCTCATGGTTAGTTCCTTACCTGTCCATACAAATATATGATAAGTAAATTTTGTGTCTGTACATTTTGTGTCAAAAGACTTTCAAGCTCTTTTATTTGTCACTAATTTGAGTAAAAGGAAACCTGGACCCCCTATTCAGCATGGATGTCTGTGTCATGCTGCCTCCTCCCAGTTTGAACCAATCACAGAGCAGCTGGGCCTCAGCTCCATGACTGTGGGCGAAGCACCAGGCAGCCTGTTGACCGCCAGCCCCGCGCTAACGACCAAGCGCCATTCATCACTTCCCAGTTGAGATCTGATTGACAGACGGATGTCAGCTGATGCATAGCACTCAGGGGGGTGCTTAGCCAACGCTCGGCCAACGCTCAGTTAGCGCTCAGCTGACACTCAGCGTCCAGCCTGCTGGCTTCACCCATTGCTTATATACGGATTTCATTTGTGCAAGTGTGTGTGTGACGGAGGAATATTCCTTGTGACCTCCTCCACGGAACTCTTCCAAAGACGAGCGGGTTTATAAACGTGAGATCAGTTCGGGCTCGGCAGCCAAGGCCAAAATCCCACAGACTTGTCCGGTCCAAGCCGGGGGTAGGGGGTGCATTCAGAACAGAATGGAGAACTAAATGGAGAGGAGATGTCAGTGCAGTCCAGCTTTACAGTGGCCCAGCGCAATGGCCGCAGACGTGGCCGCGAAGGCTGCTATAATTAGAGCCACTTTCTTGTGCTACGGGAACCGAGGTCTTGGAACCCTCAGAATGCCCCCCCCCCCCACCCCACCCCAACAGCGCCTGTCTAGCTGTTGATGTGATGTGGTCTGGAAAGATGAGAGCGATCCTGGAGCTGGGTCTGGGACACGGTCAGGCACAGCAGAAAATTTAAGCTAATTGACCACCCATGCTGTGTGGCCCGCGCCCCCGTCTCTCCCTCCCGGGAAGGCGTCGAGGGTGCAGAGCGTGATTAATGACGCGTTCGGCTCTCCCTGGCTCGGGCCCGTGCATCCTCAGTCTGCACGACTCGCTCCGGGTCTCCGTCGTGGTCGTGACTCTCCCAGCACTGTACCCGCGGCTCGCGGGTCAAGCGGCCAGCCAGCAGGGGGCAGCGCGGCTGCAATTCCACCCTGATACCCTTTTCCTTTGTTTTCTTTCTTTACTGCTCATTAGCCGGTCCGCCACACCTTCTTGCTTTTGTGTGAACGTATTTATCTGAAACAGATGCCTAACTAGCAAGCGGTATTTAGTGTTCAGAAACATTCCGGGGCCGTGTTTACAGCAGCTCTCTCCGCGAGCACCCAGATTAAATTAAAACGCTGTACACGTGCTGGGCTCTTTCTCAAGGCAGCGGTAGCTGGCCAGTCTACGATCACGCTACTCGGGACCTGCAAAATGAAATGCAGTATTTGAGGCAGAGGATGTCATCTTATATGGTTTTATATGGTTGAAAAGGTGCGTGAGGAGGTGGGGGAGGGATTGGCATGATGCTGCTGTCGAGCTGGTGGAGAGGTGGTGGGGGGGGGGAGGAATTCGGTGAGCCGCTCCTATCATTCGATCTAAATCAAATATTACCAGAGGGGGCAGGGACATTCCAGACATTCCCGACAAGGAGAGCGCAGGACAGAAACTCGGTTCCCATATTTCGTCCCAGCTGTCAGCCTGAAGTCCCCGCCCCCCCACCATTATGATGGTTTCCCAGAGTGCCGACACAGGGCCGTGCAGGCAGAGCACAGGACTGACCAGGGTTGAGACCAGTAACCAATGGAGGCTTCTTCTGTAAATGTTTAAGTAATAAATTATGAAAAAAAAATTATAATAACTGGCACCACACTATTTTTGTAAATCTGGCCCTGTGTTATGTCCCGCATGTGGCCCTGATGAGGCCCCCAGGAGTCTTTGTACTTAAGTATCTGTTTCGCCTTCTTGCTTTGACCCCTCATGGTCTTGTTCTGTTTCCCTGCTCCCGTTTAGCTGAAAAAAAAACCCTTTTATTCCACCAAACGCCTGTTTTTGCATCCTTCGTTTCACAGCTCATGACACATTGAACAACATCTGAAAGAACTTGTTTGCAACATTGTGCCACATCAGTAAATAAATAAACAAACAAACAAATAAATAGATAGATAGATTAATAAAAAATGCAATAAAAATTACACATTGAAGAAATTCTAGTCAGGATCAGATCAGGTTCCAAGGCCAAGTTGCCAAGTGTATGTCGTACTGTGAAAGTCTTGCTTCCTGTACATATTTCAGTGCTAAATAAATACAAACAAGACATACAACAGATAACAATAAATAAAGAATTCTAACAAATAACAGGAAATAAAACCTATATACAATGCAACCCGGGGAATCAAATTCCAGAGCTGTGTCAGCATTTGATGTCCAGGGAGCATTTGCTGGCTTATGTATCATTAGGCACACTCCAGAAAAGGCTGGCCTGGCTCTGCATAGGGGTGTGTGTGTCTGTGTGTGTGAGGGAGTGTGCAGGATGTGCGCAGATTCTACAGAAGTGATGTCAAATCCTGCTAGGAGTATGAAGTAGCAGCTTGTGTCTAAGATGGTCTCACTGACCCCGGAGAATGTGTTACTACGGTGACAAGACCATTTATTTAAGACACCTCGGCTACAGGGGCCTCGCACCCGCGGCCCGACCGCCCCCGCCCCGCCGAGCACAGGTGTGCCTCCATTCTGTGCTGCCCACTGTGCCCCCTCTGGTCGTGCGGCACACCGGCGGCTCTGAGCCTCACGAGCACACAAGCATCTTGTCTGATATTCTGTGAGAACAAACCGAGACATTCCATGGTGCTTGAGCCAACAGCGGCAAAGCCCCCCCCGCGCTTCCGGAGAAAGGTGTGGATGGCCCCCACTGCCTGGCAGTGCCGTGTCTGCTGCTGTTTATGTGGAGAGCGAAATCTTTGCAAAGCAGCTGATCTTTGACAGATTTTATTCCCTTATTATTCTTTTGACGATGCTGATCAACAGTGATGTCAAAATCTATTAGTCTTTAAGACAGTCACATGACCATCCTAGGCGGCATAGGGTACAAGGCTGGGGAAGACTCACAACAGGAGGTCAGATGAATGGGTCCGTCAGAGGTCACATATATACTGCATGCACGCACATACTCTGTGGTTTTGGACTGTGGGAGAAAACGAATGACAGAGGCAGAACAGGCAACCTGCACACTCACAGAACAGCGATGGGGTTTGCACCCCCCAGTCCTAAAGGACCTGTTACCCCCCCACCAAGCCACTGTGCTGCCAGGCATCCAGCAGCATCCAGTACAAAATCCAGGGCAGATTATTGACTGTTTTTAGAAGGTATACATTCATGTCAATATGATTATCCATCCATCCACAATGGAACCTCAGCATAATTATTTGCCGCCATGTGCAGCCCTTGGCCTTTCCACTCTGAGCCTTATGAAATGATGTGAGTTTAAAAGGAGGACGGGACGTCCAGCCGATGTGCAGATCAGACATCCCATTTCAGATCTGTGGTTCTCAAAGCACTTGCAGCTGTTCGCCCACCATACAGTTGCATTTTTTTCCAGACTTAAGGGAGTTTAAAATGCCTGCCCCCTGGAAACTGGACATTTTCAGGTCATAATTATAATTCCAGCCATGTGACATTGTCCTCCCCCTCACAAAGTCCTCAGAGACCCTCCATGCCAGTGACTGAAGATGTTTCTGTGTCCCGCCGAATCTCAGCAAAGATGCTGTGAGTAAGTGTTGAGTAAGTGTCCTTTTGCCCGCAGTCCTACACTGACGGCGATACATGCCAAGGGAACAGAAAAAAAAACACCCACAGCATATTTTACAAGAATGCTTTCAAGATCTTAACAACTCCTGTCTATGTGTTCGACAAGCTGTTTCTGGAGGGTTATCAGGAAGATCTTGATTGTACAAGTCATGCAGCGTGCTTTCCAGCTATGACATGCTCGAAAGCATGCAGCTCAGGAAAGAAATGTCTGATAACCACTACAAAGGCCCCTCGTGGGGGCAGATGGCTGCTGGAAAGACATGTGTGAGTGTAAAGTATCTTGGGAGAAGCTCCCTTCCTCTCATCACTTAGAAATGGGGAAAGCTGGGGGATTTATTCGCATGTGATTCATTAATATAACATCATCACCAGATCTTTAAAAGTATATTTTGTTTATTTTCATGAAAGAAAGTTTTTGGGGGACTTTGCGGTTGCTGCTTACCGGCACTATTTCTAGATGCTACTCTCTGTGTAATGAGGGAGACCCAAACTTGCACCTCCAGCAACAGAAATGCTGGTTCCAGGGAAACAAACTGCCCGGTCATAACCCATCTGCCTCATTTTATGAGCTCGGGAAGGGATTTGATAGTCATACTGAATGCAGGGATGATTCTGTAGAGAATGATTTGTGCTTCCCCCTTGGATGTGTTACGCCTGGCTGGGGGGTGCCTGTCGAGCCCCCAGTGTGAGCGGGTTCTGATCAGGGGCCAGAGGACGGGCCGCCCCGCCACCCACATGTTGCAATTATCCCTGGTGCCCCGGCTGAGCCTGTGACGTGTCACATGGGCCCAGGCTAAGAGCTGTGCCCCCCCGCAGCCAGCCATCACTGACACTCCTCCCGATCTGACAAGGTTGCCCCCAACCCCCCTTTTTTCTGCCTCGCAAATCACCAATTAGCAGCAGTGGCTACTGTGAGGACCCCGCTCGCGTAATCAGCTTAGATACAAGTTTATTTCCTGCCCCCCCCCCCCATGCCCTGCCACTTCCCGTGGGGGTCTTTTATCTGTTTATCCCCAATTTCCTCTCACTTGTAATGTGTTTCACAGACACACTGTCAGTTCCCCTTAACGATGGATTCGGTGCCCTGACGCCCAACGGGGCAGATGAGGAAGATGGGCCAGCGGTCCACAACGCCTCCCCCCCGGTGGCTTATTCCTCCACCTCATTCTCATTTCAGGGGACTTATGTTCCAGAGCCACCGAGACGCATGGCACCTCGCATCCCGCGACACGGAATCCTGTACCGTGAGCTTGTTTCCGCTCCAAGGAAAATAGAGAGTGAGGAAATGTCACCAAAAACAGTTCAGCGAATAATTTATTTGGATAGAATGTGCTTTTTCATTCTGGGGGTCCACCCCCCCCCCCCCCCTTGTAACTAGGACACGGCTGAGATCAATTTATCAAAATAAGAAAAGCTACAAATTACATTGT
The DNA here is from genome assembly GCA_026780765.1 of Petrocephalus schoutedeni. Taxonomy (NCBI): domain Eukaryota; kingdom Metazoa; phylum Chordata; class Actinopteri; order Osteoglossiformes; family Mormyridae; genus Petrocephalus; species Petrocephalus schoutedeni. The sequence goes on from JAODKL010000009.1 coordinate 9,136,070, forward strand.
CAAATGAGCTCATTACAAGAAGCAGGATTAACAGAGCTGTGTATTCTAGTATGGAGGAGTGTTAAAGGTGAAAGAATTTCCTTTTAGTGGGGAGATGTTATTGTTGGAAGCCTGTGGATGGCCGGTCTACAGAATACCGTAAGCCCTGGCGTGTAGCCGACTCCGGGTTCTGATTGCGGAGAATGATGTCATTGTTGGAACCTCGACTTAAAACCGTGAGCAATTACGGTTCCTTCAATCATTCCTGTGTTTTGTTTTTTTTTTTTTTTGTTTTTTGTCACAACCAGCCTCCATGCCTGTTTTTGGCAGCCCTGGGATGTGAACATATTCACGGAGATTTACATGCTGAATGGTCTCAAAAAAAAAACAGCCTTATTAGATTTCCATGGCAATTTCTGCATACTTACAAAATCTTAACCTGAATTCCTGCATTTAGCAGAGTAAAAGAGAAATTACCGTTTGTTGGCTCACAAAATAAAATTAATTGAAAGCTTGGCTTAAAATTAAAAGTTAAAAAAAAACTGTGGTTTCCTGTCTGACAGGAATATCAAAAAACATAATATTTTTGTCCCTGTCAGGTCTGTACTACTCTAAAATCACAAAAAAATTGAAAAAAAAAATTGCTGGATAAGCCCTTTTGTGCTTTGTTTGGTTATAATAAAAGGCAAAACTTCTGTTCTTTTTGCCCAGACAAGAAGCTAATCCCACCACTAATAGATTTTAATGGTTTCCACCATTAACAGACACTGGTGATTTTCAGTCTTTGATAGTTGCTGTTGAAAAGGACTATGGAGAACTGTTTTGTACCACTGGGGGTACATTAATGTTGTTTGGGATTCATAAGGGTACAACTGGCTGACCCTTGAAGGTACAGTGACAAAATACAAATTGGTACCCTATTTTCTGAGAGTGTACAATATACAAGGGTAATACCACTCAAGTACAGGTAAAATTACTATTCTAACACATGTATTAAATGAACACTTTACTTTGTACTTTTACAGTAGATGAAAGCAGCTGCGGAGCTTCTGCGAGTGCAGGATGTCTTAAAAGCCCAGAACTGGAACCTGAACACTGTCATGCCAAAACAGGCTGAATCAGACTGAATTCTGCCAGTTCAGGATACCACTGGCAATCTTAGGGAAATCTAAAGTGGAAACAATGTTAAGTGTCGTGGAGAATCTCAGATAAATAAAACCAATTATTAATTTATACACTTATAGTCAGAAATGAAATGATTGGTAAGAATCACACTAAATATTTAAATAAAGCTATGCTGCCGACGGTTTAAAGCAGGGGTGTCAAACTCCAGTCCTGGAGGGCCAGTGCCCTGTGTAGTTTAGTTCTTCCCTGTTCCACCACAAATTATTGAGCTGAAGAGATGTGTAGTAATTAGCACAAGGAGTTGAATCAAGTGTGTTAATCGAGGGTAAACGCAAAAATGTGCAGGGCTCCGGCCCTCCAGGACTGGAGTTTGACACCCCTGGTTTAAAGTAACTAAAGGAAGGTACGTGGGGGAATATGAAAACATACGTGCAATTGTCTGCTGCACGGTCAAGAAAGCAGGAATTTCTGGCCACCTGCGGGGGAGATGATGCACTCCTCATCTCTTCGGTGTCAGTGTGGCCCCCGGGGGCCGCGGCGTCTCGCAGTCTGGGGGTCGGAGCTGCCGCCGAACGCCCATCGTTTGGAGTACAGAGGTGTTACCATAGCTACAGGACGGACGGGTCTGCTGTGCAATGCAAATGAAATGTGGAAAGTTTTATGCAAAAACCGTCTCGGTGTGAAAGTAGGTGCTGCGTGGAAAATGGCACCTTAAAGCACAGCAGCCCAGAGCCTCGGAGGAGAGGATTCCTTCGCAGGAAAGCCGACGTGAGGTTCTCGGCTGAGCCGTGTCCTTTTAAAACTATTTATGATCCCAAAGATGTTGTTTAAGCTGAGAAATACACAGCGAGATATGTCATTATATATCTGCTATGATTCAAGGCTTCTTCCACAAAAGGGCTCCAAGCAGCTAAAGCTGGAACTAAACGAGTACATTCTTGGATTCTGACTCATAATTATTATTTTTTCAACTTCTGCTTCCAAATCAAATTGTTTAACACTGTACTGGTGATTTTTATCTTTCATTAAAAATAGGAATTATAAGTACATTAATTAAATGGTTTAAAATCCCCAAAGTCGCCAGTACACGCCACAATAAACAAAGAGCCGTATTTCATTAGACACGGGGGACGTTTTGCTGTTTTTGTTGCTATATTTCTTCTTTCGCTTTACTCTAAGATTAATATATTTGTTCTGGTCGTTTCGGCTCAATTTACTTTACATGGCGACATTCCGAAATAACATCTGCGTTCAGCGTGTCTAATCGGAACGATTTGCCATTTGTAAACATAACATAAAATGTGTAACAAAAATCTTTCATTCTTCCATTTTTCGACTCCCACAAACCTAGTAAACTTTAATTTACACCTAATCAAAGGTTAGTGAGCGCCCCATTTTATTAAATGTGAATCCATCGTGCATTTTAAATCATCACAATGTGGCGATTCTTTCAGATATATGAGTCTGACAGTAATAAGTCACCGCAGCACCGCGTCGCCCCTAAGAATGTTAAGACCTTATTGAATGTTAAAGCGTCTGGGCCTGGAAGGCGGCCAGCGCGCCCGCGTCCGGCCGACAGAGGGCGCTCTCTGATAATTACCGCGTCAGCACCGAAATCGCGCTCCCTTCAGCAATTCGGCTCTTTTTATCCCGCACAGATTAAAAATTAGTTCATTTTCGTGCATCGATTCCATCAGTTACACGTCCTTGTGCCAACTAACGTTTCTTTTATACTCAGAAATCAGCAAAAATGAGCATACTGTGTGCTTGACAGTCAGCTGACAAAACTACTTTAACAGTATGAAATCGTAATTATTTATTTTTGGTATAGCTTTATATTATACGTATGCTCTGCGTTCCGATTGTATGCGATGTAGCTAATTTGTCAAGAACACAGAAAACAGTGAATAATCATTTTGGAATTAGCCGCTGATCTCTTTCCCTGAGACTATATGCATAAGCCTTTACGTTACCGTGGTAAAGTAAAAAAAAAAAAACGCTGCACGCAGTCCGCAGTGTTACCTCAACGATTTAGCCTATTACTAACGAAACTGGGGAAGCTCGTCTAAGCTACTTAAAGATCTAATTTAATGAGTTAAAACAAATAATTTGTACATGGAGATGACCATGATGTTCATTTAAAAATAATAATTTAACAAACGACCACGAAGCACACAAGTTTACCATCCTACATCCCCTCACTTTGTACCGAAAGTTGCCTCGTTTCGACTGATTTTGCTGTAATAACGGAGCCTGCCGTATACTTTGCGTTTAATAATGGTGATTACGCTGGAAAGACCTTTGGGAAAGATCATTTTATCTGGGACTGGATGGCTGCTTCGCGGTCCCCTTGAAAGTACAGTTAGTTTAGGCATACTGGTGCGAATTCCCCAACTTTCTCCCAAAAAAGCCACACTCTGCCCGGCGTGTGTTTCGGCCAGTGTAACCCAATCCTCCAGGCTGCGTCCATCCACATTTCGTTAGCGGTGATTTAGTGCTCGGTACTGCCTTTTTATTATTGCGGACGTTCAGATGTCCGTGACTTTGTTTTCAGACTGAGACGTTTGAGTATCAGTGTTTCCACACACACACACACAGACTTGCGTACCCATCTAAATGGGGACCTTCCATTCATTTCTATGGGAAAAACCTTATAATCCCAGTCACGACACCCTTAACCCCTACCCAGGCCTAACCATAGCCATAAGTAACCAACCCAAATACAAGGCTTTTGGCAGTTTTTCTCTTTTGAATGCATTTGCAGATTTTTATAAAATTGAGGTTCTCCAAATGGGGACCTGAAAAGATGTGCCCAAAGGTAGGGAAATTTCTGGTTTTCACTACACTTCGGGGACATTTTGGTCCTCAAATATGATCTATTTTTGAAAAATCATTTCAAGTCCTTTTGTGCGTTGACATTAAAACCAAGTTTTAAAATAATAAACGACAAAATGTCACGCTACCGGTTTTGCTGCTGTTTAGGAATATTAGGTAGGGATGGCATATATAAGCAAGGGGTGTCCGTCATATCTTACAGGGACAGTTGGTAACAACGCGTTAAGTCAGTGGGTTTGAGGGTGTTTAACTTATAAACTGAAAGAGTGGCATGTGCGTCAACGTGCGGAAAAAACAACGCTATATCCAGCCCTCTTTATTTTCAGCCCGTCTAAAAATCATAGCAGGCTTGCAAACACCTAGAGGTTTTTGTTTGCTTGCTTTTTCCTTTTTTATGAATATGCAAGTGACCGTGAGCTCCCAATTCTCTTGAAACTTCTCTGTGGTAAATATCTAAGTTAACAAACCTGTTTTTCCGGTTTGGGTTTTTCCCCCCGACATGGCACGTTTTATTAGTCTAAATTATCTTGCCGAACTGTGGTCTGTATTACGTGTTCTTGTGAAACTGCCAATTGCTGTAGCCTATTTCATTTATTTGCAGGTTGTATATACATTAATTTTTGTTTGTTTAATGTTGCTGTTGGCAGGAGCTGCTTAATAGGCCACTGAAAAAATACTTTGTTTTCTTTTCCATAGATACACAGCCAATAGAGGATGTGCAGAGGGGCAGGCCAGTGTGCTTTTTTTCTGTTCAGCTTGAGGAATCGAAGAATGACGTGATGAGATCATTAATACTCACCCAAGAAAATACCTGGAAAGTAGTTCTCTCAGATTTGAGGGTCTCAGTTCTGACCACGTCACTGTGGGTGCCCCAGTCTTCTCCTGGCTATAGTGTGCGCCGGACTGGCAGTCCGTGCAGGAAGCCCCCGGCTCGTCTCCTTAGCATCCTGGGACAGACTCCAGGCTCCCTGTGGTGTTATGCTGGCTCAGTTGGAAGATGGATGGTTTATACATGAAGAGGTATTTTTATTTTAACGTGCTTCCGTACAGATTTGACTCCCCCAATTTCATTTTCAATGACTGGGATTGGTGACCGGCCCCCAGCGACCCTGCTTCAGACAGAAAATGGATGGATGGATGGATGGACCTTTATTCAGAGTGTTGTGTGTGGTGTATGCGAGAGCCAGCTGCTGGAAGCATAGGGCATTATTCACGGAACATTCTGGAACATGGTATGGGACCACGGCGGGACACACATGTGCGCCGCACACACTCCGGAGGATTTACCCGTTAACCTAAACAGCATGTCTTTGGATTGTGGAAGGACACTGGAGTACCTGGAAGAAACCCACACGGATACAGCAAGTGCACGCAAACTTCACACATGGCTGAAAGTGAACCCTCGAAGGGTGTGAGAGGACGCCGCTGGCCGGCGAGCCACCGCACTGCCAGAAATACATACCCTGAAATATACACGCTCATGTTGACATCTTTTCTTAGTTTTTTTTCTTTATCACTCCTATTTCTGGAACTTTCTAATCTCATAGGTCCCTCGCTTTCCCCCTTTGGGAAATCTGGAGAGTATGAAATTACGTATTCCCCACTTAAATATATTGTAAAAGCCTACATTGTGTGAATGTGGCATTTATTTTTGCGTAAAGTCATCTATTTACAAACTGCATCCATACTTGTGTACTCTGCAGAGGAGGCCAGCCTGCCGGATTTCCTCTGCTGGATCCGTCGTCTCGTCCGTGTGGTTTTACAGCAGAAGTCCCCAATTCATCCTGTTTCACTTTTTCCACTTCGGAAGCACATTTGCGCCTGGCGTCGCTCAAAATGCGATGCTGAGCAAATTTCACA
>JAODKL010000009.1:9141878-9194316 GCA_026780765.1 Petrocephalus schoutedeni
ACACCCCCCCCCCCCCCCCCCCAACATTTTTGGAAAGCCGATGGTGGTAAGAGTTTACTCGCGAGCTGAAAGGAAGGGGGAGGGGCTCAGTCGTCGCCCCCGAGAAGGAGCGAGAGACCCTTAGTAGCCCTGGAACTGCCTGAGCCTCTGACCTGAAGGTGTCATTCTCCACAGAAGGAGGCATGAAAGTGCCAGAACGCTGCCAGTACTTAGCCCCCAACCACCTTGACGGTTTTCTGGAGATTATTTCAGCTCTGAAGAATGTAAATTTGCTCTCCGTGTAGCTGGGGTGGAGGAGAGAGCAGGAAAAAGAGTGCGGGAGGGGGTGTAAGCAGGGGGAGAGAAGTCCTGGTGTTTCTCAAGCTTGCCTCGGCCCGGGGGATCCCCTCAGCCTGGGGGGGTCCCTGCCAGCGACTCGGGTCCCCGGTGGCCGAGTCGCTCTCTCCGGGCCTCAATATCCCTCTTTCACTGTGTGGGGCGAAAGTTGTTTGGGATGAAATTTCAGCAAGGCATGAGGGAATGGTTTCTTGAGTTTGGCACCTTTTTTTCTGAACAGGCTAAATGAATGATTTCTGCTAATGCTCTAATTGGCGGTGGTTTGTTGATCAGGTATCGCGGCCCTCAGACTGAAACACTTCATTGTTTTTCCAGCAGCCCGATTGAAAGAGGCTGTTTGTGCTTCTTTAAACATCTAGCTTTTTTTTTTCCTAAAAATGAAAAGTGTTGCTTAGTAACAGGCTCTCAGCATCAACATGCAATTCTGAGCTTTCCATCAAAGCGATGAAGGGTCGGACTTTACACCCACAGATCTGCCTCTTATAAACCGCAAGCAGCTGGACAGAATAATCATCAGTATTAATGGAAAGGTTTGGGTTTGAACGGTCGGCCTGGAAGAGGTTTAAGGGCTGGGTAGTTTTTCAGTGTTTCATGGGAAATGGAGAGAATTGACTGTTAGGGCAAAGGTCAGGGCTCTGTGTAAAGGTGAATGGAAAATATATACTGTGCATTCCCACTCAGCGTTCCCACATGTTAAATACGTTAAACGTGGGGGGGGGGGGGGGCAGAGGACGGAAGTGGCTCAGATCTACAGCAGAGCAGCGGCTCCCCTGTCTTTAACAGCCGCAGGGGTCTTACACATGACGGAGACCTGGGGAGTAACATACGGGCACTTGGCCGCTTAGATAAATCAGACATACTGTAGAGTCACTTTCCAGAGGCCCGTTTGTACTGCGGCCGGCAGCGGCGAGGTGCCCCCTCTGCTTCTGCTGAGTGCCTCCCCTCTCTGTGTGAAAAGGTCACGCTGGAGCAGGTTTCTGAGGCAATCTGTCTGTGGATCAGTGAAGACAGACTTCAATATCCAGTGAATCAGATGACAGACAGATAGCCCCACCAGGCCCTGATTGGCCTGCCTAGTTAATGCCCTCTTTCTAGGAACACCGTGGGTCACAGAGATGGTGTCACCTCCCATCTGGGAACACAGGTGCTTCCATGGCACCAAGTGGGTGGGGAGTAGCTAGTAGCTTTCAAACAAGAGCGCCCCCTAGAGAGGGGTCAGATGCATAGTGGGGATCCTCTGGTTGCTGCTAACTGGCCAGCACACCCAGACTTCCTATTCAGTCATAATGTTTGCAGTTATAATTGCAAACAATAATTGAGTTTGAGTATAAAAACAGATATACATACATTTAAATGAGATATTACCATATAGATGCTTTTTATTTTTTTTTACTTCTAAATAAGTAAAAGAAGAAGGGTTTAGGCCCTAAGATCGTAATAAATGGATTGCTGTGTGACACTGGAGAGCTAAGGCGGGCTAGGAGATTAGTAAATGGAGAAATGTGTGGACACTGTATGGGCAAAAGTATTGGGACAGACCTCTTAAGCATTGGATTCAGGTGTTTCATTCAGACCCATCGCCACATGTGTATAAAATCAAGCACCTAGGCATGCAGTCAGGTTTACAAGCATTTGTGAAAGAATGGGTCGTTTTGAAGTGCTTGGTGAAGTGTGGTACTGTCATAGGATGCTACCATTTCAGTAAGTCAGTTAGTAAAATCTCTTCTCTGCTAGGAATTCTACGATTAACTGTAAATGATTTAATTGCAAAGTGAAAGCATTTAGGAACAACAGAAACTCAACCATGAAGCGGAAGACCATGTAAAGCAACAGAGCGGGGTCAACGAGTGCTGAGGCACATAGTGCATAAAAGTCGCCAACGCTCTGTTGACTTAACTGCAGAGTTCCAAACCTCCTCTGGCATTAACCCCAGCACAAAAACCGTGTGCTGGGAGCTTCATGGAATGGGCTTCCATGGTTGAGCAGCTGAATGCAAGCCTCACATCACCAAGCACAATGCCAAATGTTGGAAGGTCGTTGTGTAAAGCACGCCACCATTGGACTCTAGTGTAGTGGAGACGTGTTCTGCGGAATGACTAATCACCCTTCTCTGCCTGGCAGTCTGATGGACGAGTCTGGATTTGGCGGATGCCAGGAAAATGTTACCTGCCTGACTGCAATGTGCCAACTGTAAGGTTTGGTGGAGGAGGGATAATGGTATGGGGTTGTTTTTCAGGGGCTGGGCTAGGCTCCTTCGTTTCAATGAAGGGAACTCTTAATGCTTCTGCATGCCAGGACATTTTTGTCCTGGCATGCTTTGCCAGGACATACTTTGTGGGACTTTGTGGGACCAGTTTGAGGAAGGCCCTTTCGTGTTCCAGCATGACTGTGTCCCAGTGGGTAAAGCAAGGTCCATAAAGACATGGTTGGGAGAGTTTGGTGTGGAAGACCTTGACTGGCCTACACAGAGCCCTGACCTCAACCCCACTGAACACCTTTGGGATGAAACAGAATGCAGATTATGAGCTTGACATTCACATCCAACATCAGTGCCTGACCTCACAAATGCTATTCGGGATGAGTGGGCACATTACCACAGAAGCGCTCCAAAATCTTGTGGAAAGCCTTCCCAGAAGAGTGGCAGTTTTTATAGTTGCAAAGGAGGACCAGCTCCAAATTGATGCCTATGGATTTAGAATGGGATGTCATAAAAAATCCTTTGGCTGTAATGGCCACGTGACCCTATACTTTTGTCCATATATTGCATGTATCCATGTGTTCTGCATGTGTGCACATGCAGGCTATCGCAGACTCTGACCCCAAAACAGGCCCCTTCCTCTATGCCTTTCATTCACAGGCCTCGCTGTTTACAGTGCCTCTCATTCAGCCACTCCTCCATGAAGCCACTATTTATGGAAGCTGAAGGTGCGCAGGGAGCAACCGCCAGAAACAGGACGCACCTTGGGTAAGGTAAGGGGCGCAGGGAGCAGCCACCAGAAACGGGACACACCTCGGGTAAGGTGAGGGGCGCAGGGAGCAGCCGCCAGAAACGGGACGCACCTCGGGTAAGGTGAGGGGCGCAGGGAGCAGCCGCCAGAAACGGGAAGCACCTCGGGTAAGGTGAGGGGCGCAGGGAGCAGCCGCCAGAAACGGGACACACCTTGGGTAAGGTGAGGGGCGCAGGGAGGGCTCCAGTGCCGCTGCCATGCGTTAGCGCCGCTACCAGGACCACGCTCCAGTGCCGCTGCTGTGCATTAGTGCTGCCACCAGGATCGTGCTCCAGTGCCGCTGCCATGCATTAGCGCCGGCGCCAGGACCACGCTCCAGTGCCACTGCTGTGCGCTAGCACCGCCACCAGGACTGTGCTCCAGTGCCGCTGCTGTGCGTTAGCGCCGCCGCCAGGACCATGCTTCAGTGCCGCTGCCGTGCGTTAGCGCCGCCACCAGGACCACGCTCCAGTGCCGCTGCTGTGCATTAGTGCTGCCACCAGGATCGTGCTCCAGTGCCGCTGCCATGCATTAGCGCCGGCGCCAGGACCACGCTCCAGTGCCACTGCTGTGCGCTAGCACCTCCACCAGGACTGTGCTCGAGTGCCGCTGCTGTGCGTTAGCGCCGCAGCCAGGACCGCCCCCACCATTGCTCTCAGCTTCCTCTCTGGAAATGGCACAGAAAACAACAATTCTCTGGTTTCCCTCTTTAAAGAAAAATTAAAAACTGGGAATTATGGGATCCGAGTCCAGAGAGAGCCCAGGTCCAGTGAGTGGCGCTTTCCAGGACCCGCACACATAACAGCCCCTCAGGGAAATGCTCACAGCACCTGGCACATTTTCAGCAGCCAGCTCCCTATCCATCAATTAGCTCCTGCACAGCCACCCGTGTCAGATTTGATGCAATAAGGAGTCAGAATTAACAGCAGCACTCCTCCAGGTGCATTGTGGGGGCTGTGGAACCATCTGACCTGTCAAAGGGGTGGTAGGTGGGGGACTTAGCAAAATGGCAGGCCAAAATATACTCCTAGGATGTGACAAAATCCATTCTTTGCCCACTGGCCCTTCCGACAAACGCTGTCTGTTGCTGCATGCTGAGCATTTATCTGGCACCTGTAAGATCATGCCGGTTCTGGAGCCGTGCCCACTGTCTCCGGTCGCTGTGGTCCGTCCTGCTGCTAGCTCAGCCCGGCTGCGGGCGTGGGCCAGGACGCCGGGATGTAACACAAACCCCCTGTGGTGTTCAGAGCTGCTCTCCCCGCAGTGATTTCCACAAGTGATTCATCGCAGGAGAGTCGGGGGCCGGCGACCCTCACTGTCAGGCGTGCAGCCGGTCAGCGCCTGGGTGTTCATGACATTTTAAGGTGCGGTTTAACTCCTGTCACTGTATTATGCAGCTATAGTTGCTTAGCGAGCAGTTAAGGCTGCCAGCTCTGGGGAAGTGTCCTGAGAGAGCTACGTGGATTGCATTAATAAAAGCATCATTTGACACGAACAAGTAAAGTGTAACACTGTGCAGACTGAAGTGTGCAAGGCACTTGTGTATAAAACATGGCTCATTCAGTCAGTCCTCTGACATGTTGCTGTTATTCCGTATTCTGGGACACACACTGTAGTTATGATTATAAGTATTATAACTGATGTCATCAATGAGCCCCAGAATATGAAATTTTTGCCATAATCGTCATCATCTTGAAACTGTAAGAATGAGATGTAAATGTCAGGCGTCTTTCCTGTCTCGCCCCCTGTGCAGCCACGTCGCTCCCGTCTTCCGGCAGTACAGCTGCATTTGCAGATTCCCCCGTATCCTCCACGTGCCGTTCGGGTTTTCCATCTTTTTGTCTCTTTGGGGAGAATCCAGCTACATTTCAAATCCAAAAAAAAGACAGTGGATGGGCAGACTGACTGTGAGTCAAGATTCAGGTCATTCCTTTGTTCTGACTGTGGCACTGAGCTAAATACACAGCAGAAATAAGGGTTAGGGTTAGGGTCTTTTCTACCAGCAGGCATTGCAAGCAGTGGCCTGAGTGTCCACTGCGAGTCAAACAGTATTATCTAGTATTATAACTAACCATTCCACACATAAACACAATGGTCATACCCAACAATTTAGTATAAAAACACAACATTTAAGTACGCTAGCACACTTTGGATTACAGGTTTACTTCAAACTCCACTGTTAGACTTTTCTCCAGTTCCTGTTTATCTTTCGGCCATTTTGTGCACCAGCGGCTTCCTCATTTTCTGCCATCTCGCCACAGGGCCTGAGGGAAGAGAGGCATGCTGGGAGACCGAGGGGACCCGCGGATAGGGGGCGCACTTTCGGCAGGCTTTTGGTTAGGGCCCGAACCCAGTTACTGCCATCTTGCCAGCTTGCATCGTCCTCCGTGGGATTTCTGACGCGCCCGGCTGTGCCATTCCTGACGGGCCCGGCTGGCACAGGTCATTGCTGAGGAGGCAGGACACGTTCCAGCGCGTATGAATTTGCCGTCATGGCCGCAGTGGCAGTGCCGGCTTGTATTACATGCCATTGGTGAAAAATACTGCCAGGCTTTATTTAATGAAATAGTCAATAATAATTCTTTTTCTAAGCTCCAGTTTATTACTATTAATGAAAATAATAATAATAACAACAACAATAATTATGATAATTGCACAATATCTCACTGGCAATTTCCGGCACTGTGGAGCTTGGATTTTTAATTGAGAAGAAGCTTGGCATATTTTGCTGCTGGCACGAGACTGAGGTAGCAGGGTGGCACGGAGCTCTTAATGACGTTGGAATGAGATCAGGCTTTGCGGGGCGTTTCCCTGCCACACTCAGGCACCATTGGAAAGGACAGGAACAGCTGGCTTAACCAACGGCAGTGCTTCCCAATCCGGACCTTGGGGACCTCGCAGACAGCCCACACTTCCCCCTCCAGCTCCCAGTAGGGAGCAAAAATGTGGACTGTCGGGCAGGGAGCTGGAGGGGGGGGGGAGCAAAAACGTGGATGCAAGAGGAGACGATTCACACTGTTTTCCTAAGATGGAGCCTTCTATACCAGAGGAAATTCTCAACTGTTTATTTAGCAGAGAAGCTGTAAAACTCCATATTTACTGAAACAGTTTGGGTCAAGTACACTTTTATCACCACATGAGATGTTGTGTTTCATCATTTTTGGGAGGGGGCGTCTGGTGAAGTGTTTACACTTAAAGTCTAGCTGAAATGATCTGAGGAGAGGGAATCGCCTTGCCGGTCGTGCAAATTGCCCTGCTTGCATAAATTCGTTTGGGTTTTGAGCTCAGCCTGTGTTAAAGCGAGGCTCCTGGTGTTTTGACAATGGAAACACACAGTCATTTCCCGCATAATTATGGGGCAGAGCGTTTAAATAAAATATCTCAAAGGCATTTTCTGTTTTTAGACTTTTTTTTTGATATATGATTGACCGCTAAAATGTAATGCTTGAGATTTCATTCAGGCAAAAGGTTTCACTCGCCTTTGTTCCGCGTCCTAAATTGCAGCCGCCGCTGCCAGGAAAGCATGCAAAAATGACGTTTCCACTGACCACTAACAAGCCTTTTCATGTTGGGAAGAGAAAGCTCATCTTGGCCAATGACAACACTGCTATGGTTTCAGCTGAGCTAAAAATATGGCTGGGGAGAAGGCCCATACGCCTCAGTCGCAGTTGTCTCACTCCTGCTAACCTTTTAAGGTCTGGATGCCCCCATATGCCCCAATACCTTTCGATCCACCAAATGCAAATTACCCAGAATCCTCCGCAGCAAACATTAGCTTCCTGGTGATGTTTCTTACACATCAAAGATTACTTAAAGTAGAGGAGAGGTGCATGAGGGGGAGAAGGTTGAATCAGCAAATGCTCTGTGATTTATGACCTCAGGTAGATGTAGGGGGCGAAAGTTGGATTTTTTTTTTGGGGGGGGGGGTTTCAGTCATATAATAGCCTTAGAGTGAGAGCTAAAAGTAAACAGGCAGACAGGAGTGGCTGTATCTGAGGGATGACCGTCCATTGGACTGCGGGTGTACTGTTGCCATGGTTGCAATCTATTCTTTCATGCAGGTATAGTGAGTCCCCTCTGGTAGGGCTCCATGTTTACTTTCCTCTGTATTCTGTCCAATCCCTCGCTCCCTGCTTTTCTTTCTCTGCCTGCCTCTTTCTGTCCACCAGTCACCTTCTCTTCCTCTGTTTGTAGCAGCGAGGTATCGCTGGGATTTTTATCTCGTATCCCTGTATTTCTGCCCTCCAGTTTGCTGCAAATGGTCTGATTGCCGTTTTCGACTCTACCTGCTGAGGCATTTTTAACATCTTGATCAAGGATGCGGGAGTTTGTTTGAAAAGTCTGGTCCAGGTTTGGAGAAGCCGACCCAGAACAGGACAATTTCTCCCCCTCTTCTGAGGTAAAATCATGTTCTGGTTATAATCATCTAATTAGGTTGAAAGGGGCTGTCTTTGAGTGGCCGTGGATCGCATTTCAAAGGCTCGTGCCCGCCAGTCTCCATACTGATTGAAAGATAGCCTGCTCAGAAGGGGTCGCACATGAGCGATGTGATGGGAACATTCCGGAAAGCCCTCGCCTGTTCGAAAGCAATCACCAGACCCCCTAAAAAGTTTTCCCGATCCTTTCTCTGCCCCGGCTAGCTATCAGGATCGTCATGTTAAGTTTCCCTGGTTAATTTTTCCTGATGTCACAATAGCTGGAGCCACCCCCACACACCCTGATGCAGACACGGCACAAAAAAGGAACCAGGCTGGTCCCGCGGACTGTCACCAGCATTCGGCGCCACTCACGCGGGGGCCCTGCAGTAAATGACAGCCATATTAATGTGAAGCCGCTATGCATGGCTGCTCCGGCTCCTACCGCGTGGTGTCATTATTATCATCATTATTATTATTATAGGGCTGGCTCTCAGGTGTCACATCTGTGCCGCTGATGACATGTTGGCGGGATGTGGCAAACGGGATGTGGCAGATGTTGGCTCGCCACGGCGGGCAGGCATGAGCGCTATGCTGGGAGCGGCGGGGCCGGGGGGCAGGGCCACCCTCCCCCGAGGCCGTGTAGCTGCTCGCTGCGTGATTACAGGCTGCCTTGCAGATATTACTAAGAGCCCAGCCATGTGCCAGTTACGCATGCCCACTTTCCTCTGACACCGCTCTCTGCGAAAAGATCAGAGGGGGAGTGGATACAGTACATTCAGCCATGCTTCGGCCTGCCACCCAGACCGCTCTGTAGGAAGCTTCCGGAAGCCTACTCCCAAATCAGGGCCCTTTCCTTCCCCTGATTGCATGAATGAGGCAAACCCATTTCCAGAGTTCTGCACCTCTAGGGCTCTCATTAACAGAACGTTTTCAGACGGTGGACCTTGGAAAGAGCTGTTCACAAAATCGCCCTCCCTGACCCTCCGACTCCACAGTTCTGGATGTATTATGGGGTTATAAACAAAGTTGCTTAAATTAGAACTGTTCAGCATCCAGTTGTCATGGGTAATCCCAGATGTGAGGCCTGATGTGGACCATGCTGCAGTAATTCAGTGCTGTGCAGTGCCTGTGCAGTCATTACATCTCCCAGCAGGCCGAGCAGGCTGTCGAGCTCACAGACAGCCAATCGTTGGGGCCTCTGGGGCTTAGCCAATCCCAGCTGCCCTTCCTCAAGGCAAACTAACAAATCCATTAAACTGGCACCACCAAAAAGAAACACGTTGTAAAACATACATGTTATATTTATAACTATCTTTTTCTAGTATTTAAGTTCAAAGATTTATTGTCATGTGTCTAGTACCATGAAACTGTTACTTGTGCTCTTCTTTCAGACCTTCTCGTCAATGAAGACACTGTAGGCACTGCTCTGATAATTCATACAAAATACATTTCCAAATCAGCAAACAGGGAACTTCTTAGGTTTGCAACAGAGAATAAATTGGGAATTAAATCCTAATAAGCCCTGCTAAAATCTCACGTAGATCTTTTCACAAATGTTAACGTGCCTCATATTACCTTCATGTGGCAGGATTTGGTGACTCAGAAGGTGTCGCTGGAAGTTTTGTTTGGAGCACGTTAGTGAAATGTGTCAGAATGAAATTTGTGTGTGTGCTGATGTGGAGCGCGCCTTCCGTAGCAGTCTGGGCGCGCAGCAATGAACGTTTATTTTACTGAGCTGAAAACCCGTGGTAAACAACATGCCTTTGCTTTCGTAAAATGTTTCTCTAACATCCCCGTGATTTAATGTGCTGGTTTCTGCACGCCAGTTTCCCCCAGGGAACACTATAACTAATTACTACTCACCAGCGTGCCATTGGGAGACACACATTACGAGGAAGTGCACGTTAAATATAATGTCTTCATCACAGGCCGAGGACACCCTGCTCAGAGAGGCACCTCACTGACACTATGCAGGTGAATAAGAAGGACTCTTTAGACACAATGTCACAAGCACACATTGCCTCAAAGTTCCTTGTGTCTTAATGTGTTGCCATGTTTTCACTCAAAATAGTGAATTCACTCTAATTCTTTTTCCATTAAAGTAAGACTTTCCTCAGAAATTCTCCTCCGTCATTTGGAGTGGAACAGATGTAATTTTAATTGCATTCCATCCCTTGATGAATCTTTTCCCCTTAATCCCTCACCCCTTTGCTCAGTTTCCTCACAGATTTTCATCCAAGCATCTTATAAAGCAGACATCAGTCACACTCACTCTTTGCCATCACAATGTGCTTCAGTTCTGAGCATGAATGACTTGCACACCTTTCCTCCTTTTCGCATTCTACAGGAAATGTCTGTATGCCACTATGTGCAAACAGTGTATTTTTCACTACTAGTCATATGTTGCATAACGACATTTCGTTCAATAATGGACCGCAAATCGCCTAATGACCTTTCATAAAAGATAGCACTGCACAGTGGCCAAGTCTTTAATGAAAGCTTTAACATTCAAATGTATTATGATGTTTTGAATCCTTGGGCAAGATGTTTGACTTGATGAAATATCTAGCCGTAGGAATGGTAGAATAATGACTGAAAATTCCATGCTAAATAATGCCATTACTCGGCAAATGCAGCGAATCACATTTTTTAGTGGCTGCCTGGTATTCTTAAAAAGCGTTACATACCCGACCAAATCTCCATCCCTGCAGCAGCTCCACAAGAACCACGGGCTCCCTCCGGCTCCAAGGTCCTCTTCTTATTTGGGCCGACCTTCTGAAGATGGTGACAGCTTGGCTGTTTCGGAGGCTGATAGTACTTTGATCGGAATCACTTACCAAAATTTCACAGTGATGACAACATCAACGTGTTTAAGTAGTTAACACATAATTGGTGGAGACATTATGCCGAAATTTGACACAACAGTTGGAAATGAGCTGCAGCTTTTGGCCCAAGACAAGCACAGATCTGCAACTCTCATTAAAGGTAATGCTCTGGTGATTGCACCCAATTGAAATCAGCCCTGCAAATGAATCAGACCATGCTGAAGTGGACAAGGAGCTGCCCCTGTTACCGTTAGCGCTCTCGGCTACTCATGGAAAACCTTTAACATTGTTGTCATTCCATTGATTTGGAATGTTTCTGTTCCCTGGATTCAGGCAGCAGTACCTTATCTTACTGAGTCGATGTCGAGGAGCTCCAGCCTGGACGTATGTGGCTATATGTGTGTTTGTTTCTCAGCTCAGTTTTCCAGGGAAGAGACTGAGGAGCGAAGTTGGCAACAAAGTCATGCAGCATTTCCATGATTATTGTAATGCTGGAGAAACAGGCTTGTTGAGTCTTGATAATTATATGTTTAAAATGCACAGATGCTGCCTGTTCTTGGAACTGCGGCACGCCGTTTAGAAATGCCAGGCCCGGCTTGATCAGGAGTAAGGCTCGCACTGTAGTTCATTTGCAAACCACGTTTTAGCCATCCTTGGTGTGCGTCCCGCCTCGCTGGGCGCCAGGGGCTTAAACAAAAATCACCCCGATTTTAAGCCTGCCTGTATTTCACACATCAGGGGTTCATTTTCAAAACGGTTCCTGCTTTTTACAACTGTGGATTTCTGAGAACCATATCTGAATATTGGAAGCTGTATTGGCCTATCAATGACTTTTCCTGAAAAACATGACTCACATTAAGGCTGGTCCCTTCTGGCTCTAGTGGTACCAAAGCCAAAGACATTACAGTGAGTTTGTGCAGGGCCAGAGGAAAAGCTGGATTGTAATGCCGCGGTGTGACTTAGCACTGCCTAGTAAGCTATGCTGGCAGTGCTGTGGAACGGAGTGTTGGCCATCTTGTATATGATGGATGTGGGGGTCCTTCAAAATGAGGTGAGGAACAGGTACCACGGTGGACAGCTCGGGGTCCATCCGTCATGCCGTGTGGCCAGGCTGCTCAGCGGCTGTTGGGAGGGTCCCGTGTTTCCTGCCTACCTTGGAGGGGGCGAGGCATGTGTGTGCATACTGTGCACAATTTCATGCGTGCGTCTGAGACTTGTGTGTGAGCATGTAACCAGTCTAGGGGTATATGTCTATATATGTTTGTTTTTATGTTTCATTGCCTGTGTGTCTATGTGTCTGCCAGTCTGCATATATGGCCCAGGGTGTCCTCACACATGTGTGAGTTGGGGGGCGGGGGGCTGAAACATGACATCCCCTGGGGCAGAGTGGCAGGGGGAGTGCCTCCCTGTGTGTCTCACAGGGGGCCCCTGGCTGTTTAGGTTACTGACTACCATAGGGCCCTAGGGAGGGTGAGGGCGGGTAGTGTAGGGAGGGCGTATGAAGCTTGTGGGTCCCCTTATCTTAACAGGGATTAACTGTTTCTGGTCAGTGTCAGCGCCATGGGCTAGCAGAGGCACGGGAGGTGAGCAGAGAGGGAGTCACAGAGTCGCAGCTGCCCGCCATGGAAAATACCGAAGGCAGATAAGAGGGCGGAGATGCACTTTATTGCACAGATAGGGCTGGAATGTTCAGCGAGATGCCGGCAGGACCGGCAAGTTCCTGGCCCCCATCTGCACTGTAAGGCCCCCGTCTGCACTGTCAAGCCCCCGTCTGCACTGCCAGGCTCCCGTCTGCGCTGTCAGATGCCTGTCTGCACTGTCAGATGCCTGCCTGTGCCGCCAAGTCCGCGTCTGCGCTATCAGGCTCCTGTCTGCCGTATCAAGCTCCTGTCTGCGCTATCAGGCTACCGTCTGCGCTATCAGGCCCCCATCTGCGCTGGCAGGTCCCTGTCTGCGCTGCCACGCCTCTTGCCGCTGGTGACATGCTGTAGCCGAGCATCAGGCTTCTTGTTCCCCACAAACCGGCGCCTTGTCAATCCTCAGTGACACGGGAGCGCGCGGCTCGGCCGCCTTCCATCTCCAGCGTCCCCACAAGCTACCTGGATGGCCATGACATCTCTCGCTGCTCTAATGCAGGCCGGAGTCACATCTGTTTCAGCTAAAACCCAGAGGAGATCCTCTTATAAATTCTTTTCCCAGTAAATGGTTTGTCCTCCATACCGTTTTCCACGATGCGCATTTCAGAATCGCTTTTTTCATCTACAGGGTGAGTTCTCATGCCATTACCTGCTAATTAGACCTGTCTCCCAGAGAGCCTGATCTCGCCCTGCATATAATTTGTCTCAATGCGGAAAGACAGACATGAGGGAAAACAGGAATCCCATTCAGGCGCTGCGGAAGGGGGCCGGGCGTATCAGGCTTCCAATAGCACCTCCCCCTCACTTCCCCAACCACCCAGATATTTAATTTGCTATAAATCACAGCGAGGGGCTGTGTGGAAGACAGGCCTCCTCAAAGAGAAGGGAGGGTTCTGGTGGGGGGGGTTAGCCAGAAGTGGGCTTCTGTGCTTTATCAATCCATCCGGGCCGGGGGGGGGGGTGGAGCAGCCAGAGACTCCTGAATGCTGACGACCCTCCCCCAACTGAAAACACAGCACTGACTTTTACCTGCAAAAAGGCAGAGGGAGATTTATAAATATGTGAGGAGAACGGGTTTATAGCAGTAAAGATCTGAAGAAGCTGACAGGCCAGGAATTTCTTCTGGTCTCCCTACTACTTCAAAGAGATTTATTTATTTACACACCTATTTACGCGCTTATTTACACCCTGGACACATTCATGTTTCAGCCGTACACCACATGTAAGTTAGACAAGCTGAATGCTGCTTTTTTATTCGCTAGGAGGCATGGGGGGGGGCCTTCTCCGGCCAGGTCCCAGCGGGGCCGCGAACGTGAGGGCCGTCACTGAGCCGCACACTGGCGGATGGCGGGCGGCCACAGGAAGCGAGAGGACGCGTGGTCAGCGGCGTCAGCCCCTGGCCTCTCAGAGTCGAGGTGTGTGAGGTGGAGCACGTCCCCCAGAGAGCCTGGACCCTCCCCCGGCAGCCGGTCGCGCAGTTGCTTTCAGGAAAAGGAATCTCCATCATTCCACCATTCTCTCACGGCCGACTTGTTCCCCTGGGAGACGGACCTCAGCGGAGCTGCCCTCGGTGGCGCACTGCCACGCCGCGAGCTGGCGGCCATGTCTATGTCAGGGGTCACATGTCCTTGTCTGCAAACAATAGTTGATGCGTATGTCTGCGCTGAGCCCTGGCTGGCCTATCGGCCCCATCGGGCTCCAGCGATAGCAGGCACACCGCTGTCTGGCTCAGCCCGCCACTGTCTGCCACGTTGCGTAACCCCCCCGTCGGTCCGGGAGTGGCCTGCCGTGAGAAGGAGTCACAGCCTGCATGGCGCACGAGACAGGGCGGCACCGGCCGGGGAGATCCACCATGAAGCGCAAAGTTGCAGCCGTCATGGTGACAAGCAGAGGCTACCAGCACTGGCAGACCTCCCTGGGCCTCCGCTAAGGGGGTTGGCCATGCTGGGGGGTGGAAACGCCCCTATCTCTGCTGCAATCGTTACCCCCCACCCGTGATCATGCACTACTCGCACGCTCAGGATGGCCGTGCCTTAAAAGGAAGCTGCCCGACTGGCTCACATGGGGGGGTGTGGGGAACTACATCCTGGGGCAGCAGAATGTCTTAAAGGAATGGCAGATTGTTTTAATGGACGGATAGACTGCCTAAAAGGACTATCAGACTATCTTACAGGATTGGTAGACTGTCTTAAAGGACTGGCAGACTGTCTTATAGGACTGGTCGACTGTCTTAAAGGATTGGGAGACTATTAAATGACTGGCAGACTGTCTTAAAGGACTATCAGACTATATTAAAGGACTGGAAGACTGCTTTAAATGACTGGCTGACCGTCTTAAAGGACATGTAGACTGTCTTGAAGGACTGGCAGACTGTCTTAAAGGACATGTAGACTGTCTTGAAGGACTGGCAGACTGTCTCCAATGCTGCTCTCAGTGGAAAATGGCTCAGCTCCTCTGGGATTCTTCACTTGCCATTTCCCATCTTCTGACTGGACGCTGTCCACCACACTCCCTAGGCCAAGCATATATGGTGTGTCCATCTGTGGCTGCCTATCATGTGACCTGACTGGGGGTGGCGGCGGTGAGGGTTTCCCATCCGGATCGAATGTTTGTGTTTATTTAAACGCCGGCCACGAGTGCTATCCATGCTACGCTCCGCCAGTGAGACACAGCGATCCGGGACAAACACAATTAAACTTTCTGCGCCGGTGTGTTTTACAGCCGAGCATAAATAAGAGTGTGTGGAAGGAGCCAGAAAGAGCCGTAAAGACCGCGGTGGAGCGCTGGCAAGTGCGCTGGCGTGATGGCAGAAAAACACGCTCGTAAAGGAGCCAGGAGCACGGCAGGGAAACACTTGGTGTCGGATACTCTCTGTTATCCGAGTCACCGCAGCTAGAGCTGGGAACGGACATTCCGACCCGCCGAACCATAGAGGATTAGCTTCTTGCCGCCTGTCTCCAAATTCACCATTCTAGCATAGAAATACTAATGAAGTTCTAACAGGAGAGCGTGCAAAGCATAACGCGTGAGTCGCGGGTGAATGTGGGTAGATTTACGTGCAATGCTTGTGATGAGCTCCTAGATGGTGCAAAATCTGAACCTTGGGGACTGTCCAGAGCAGAAGAGCAGGGTTGCATCTGGGTGCAGGATCCAGGTTCAAATATAAGCGGCCAGATAACAAGACCGTGGCTATCAGCTGATCCGTACTGCTAGCCGCCTGAATGCGGTCTCACGTTTCGTCCCACGACGACGGAGCAACAAACATGGGGGAGACGGAGGGGTCCTCTCAGCAAGCCGCTGGTGTCCTTTGACCCTGCCGGTGTGACGGTCAGATGCGAGCTGGCCGACCGGTTCCGGGCCTGTCAGAGAGTAAGGAGCTCGCTGCTAGTTCTGTGCCAGGGTCCTGTGTGCAGGCCTTTCATGTCGGGCGGACTG
This sequence comes from Petrocephalus schoutedeni, assembly GCA_026780765.1. Classification (NCBI taxonomy): domain Eukaryota; kingdom Metazoa; phylum Chordata; class Actinopteri; order Osteoglossiformes; family Mormyridae; genus Petrocephalus; species Petrocephalus schoutedeni. The sequence continues at coordinate 9,157,517 of JAODKL010000009.1, forward strand.
CCTTGCTCCCCCAGGACCTCCCGCCGCTTGGCCTGACATCTGAGAGCCCTGATGCTGTTATTCCATCCACTGCCTCCAGAAATTCAAAGGCTGTATTTTTTGAAGGCACAGCTTTTATTTACCCATGGTTTTTACAGGACGACATGGGTATCAGCTCCTAGGTTTCATTACCTAGTGTAGAGGCTAAGAAAAAAATAGCACATATACAAGACAAATTAAATAAAAAATAATAAGATAAATAAATAGTGTGACTGTGTGTGTGTGTGTGTATATATATATATATATATATATATAGAATGCATGTACACATTAATGTTAATATGTTCTGGTAACAAAGTGACACTTGGGAATACAATACTGATTATGCCAATGCTGATTATGGGATGGTAAATGGAGTGTGGTGGACTGGAGATTCATTGAAGTGTTGCTATATGCACGCCTAGGTGCTTTAGAGTAAGGAACATTGAAAACCAAGACCTCACAAAGCTGACAGACCACCCTGAAGTCTCTGTCTTATTTTACATCAGTACAACCCAAAAATCTCCCCAATCCCACCATGTGCTTACTGACATGGCCGTGGACTTTCGGCGTGTTGTGGAAAGCCATTGTTAGCCACTGTCATTGTTGGAAGCTATACATTAACCGGAGAGGAAGTAAGCACAGGCTGGAGGTACTGCTTTAGTGAAACCCACTCCTCCCACTGAAGAACAGCCTTATCGCACAAGAGCTGCCATGTGTCAGAAAGCCAGTCTATGAAATCAAATTAAGGTTATTTCATGAGCTTCTCCCTACTGTTCGTTGCTGAGCAAACAGACCACCCGTTTGCTCACTCTGATGAAAGAATTTCATCTGACCCACTCACCTACTATTTAAACTGTGTGATTTCCAGTTTCACCACTGGAGATAATTGAATCAAACAGTAATAAGAATAGAATTATTGATTTGATGGACTGAACCTGTCCATATATATATATATACATATATATATATGTATATATATATATATGTATATATATAAACAATCAAAACTTTAATTTTCTAGGGTTTTGCTCCTGTAGTTCAGTTTTTATGTGGTTAATACTGACTGAAACCCACTACTGTTGATGGTCCTAAGGATCAGTGGGGTAATGTCATGTAGTACAGGCTTTTTAAGGGATAGGTGCATCACACAGACCAAAGTGCATAGCTAAACACTGACAAGACCCTGACTGGCTGAGGAAGTGCCCTTGGGTGTTACACCATGCCATTGGTTGTGTGCTAAAGAGCAGTGCCTGGTAGAAACGTGGATGATGAGTTGGTGTGTCGCCTGAAACAGGAAGACTGCTGCTGGTCACCCCCAATACCTGGAGAGAAATCTTGAGTGTGATGCACTGCTGATGATGATGATGATGAAAAGACCTTTATTGCTGTTGCAACATACCTTGTCACATAGCACCCGTTGGTGACAACACTGACTAAGAAAGGGCAAAATGCTAATTTTAATCATGTAAAGTTTGTAGTATATGTCATATAATCATGTAAGGAAGTTTAAAGTGCAAGAACAAACATTTTCTTACACTTATAAGGTTGGGAAAATACCTCTCATGCTCCTGATCTGAATACATTAGAATCTGAAATTAGTTGGCACCAGCCTGTGCACAATTTCAAAGCAGAAAAATAATTGCTAAAATTAATCTGCTGAAAATCTTCCCAGTCGTACTGAAGTGCACGCTACTTTATAAGTGTATGCTACTTTATTAAAAAGGCAGAAAAGTAAGTATATATTTTAACAGCAGCAAAACATATGAAGGAGACTGGACCTGTGATTGCTACAATCTGCCCATTTGAACGCTCACTTGAACGAGATTGTGTAAGTGTGCAGCTCCGGGTCGGGTTATTGGAAGCAGATGTGCCCTCTTCGGTACTGGTGCTGAGAAGAAACACCCCCGTTATTGATTACTTATCCTCTGGCATGTTTGGGCTATCGGCAGGGATCCTCAGTTAGGGTTATAAATGGAGCCGGAGTGTTGGAGCAGCAGTGGATGAAGTCAGGGGAGCACAACATAGAATAGATAGAGGGAAGGAAAGGAGGATAGGTGAAAAGATAAGGGTGGGGAGAGGAGGGGTGGAGTGCAAGATCAGGAACAGCGATGGAGGCGAGTGCGGCACTCTCCACGCCACCGGCGATGCCCCCTGCAGCTGCGACAGGGCGCAGTGCCGCGTCCCATGCCCATGGCGCCCCTGCGGCTGCCCCCGGATCACTGCACCTCTCTCCCCATGCAGTAGTGTTCCTGTGTGGTGGGGGGGGGGTTATCTGCCCCTGACAGGATCTCGTTATTCCCAGAAAAACAAGGAGTTCTTCTACCGACTCACTGACCCCAACTCTCTCACTCTCTCTTCACTCTCTCTCTCTCTCTCTCTCTCTCTCTCATCACTCTCTCTAACACTCGCTCGCTCTTCTTTCTTCCTCGCTCACTCTCCTCTCTCTCTCTCACTGTCTCTCTCACTCTCTCTCTCACTCGCTCACTCGCTCGCTCTCCTTTCTTCCTCGCTCGCTCGCTCTCCTCTCTTTTCCCCTGTGCAGCTCAGTGTGACAATGGGAAAAAAAGCCTCCCTTGGCCGTGTTTTATCTGCGGCAGGTCCCAGTGTGTGCCAGAAAAAAAAAAGAAGAAGAAACTTCCTTCAGAAAGCAGGAATGCTAAGTATTCGCCACAATACCACACTGCTGCCATCACTGGCGAGCCTGGTGCTGGGCCAAGACAGCAAGACGACAGGGCGCGGTATCGGGGGCAGGCAGCTCCGCCCCCCCACCCCGGCTCCATCCTCCTTCCCTGACTTCCTGCAGATGATCTGCATGCCGTGCAATGGTCCCAGGAACATTGCCCCCCTGTGTGGCTGGCACACGCTTCTCAGCTTTAGCTTTCTCATAGCTAATTTTGGTTGTGAATAATCTGGGCTCTGAGCTTGGTGTTCAGGTTGTGATTTTAACTGCGAAATTCAACCAGGAGCTCAGCTGAGAAATAATTGGCCCCATTGCACTCTCGGCCCCCTCTGCCTTCGGGATAGACTGGATCTGGTTGCATCAGCTTCTGTGTCCATGTGTGGTGCTTCCTATAGGTGCAGTAGGCAACAGACCAAACTGAAGGATCCTCCAGCCCTATAGCTTGGACACATGGCCCCCAGTGCGTGTCTGTATTGGTGTTTCCCTGTATGTATTGCTGTTGGTGGGAGAGGGGGGTGGTTTCTTTGTACAAAACCACTGGCCACAGAGCATTCTGTCTCAAGGCCTGTCAAAGCTTTGTCAGTGTATGCATGTCTCCACCACCTATCTAATGCAAAGAGACAGCCGTGCTGAAACGTCTCCTAAAACACTTTAGAAAACATGATGTCCGCCATTAGAGTGTAACATCAGTTCTATAGCCTTTCAGCGAATATAATTAAGACATGTTGCGTAGGCAAATGCAATTGAAAGGCATTGTGCTGTAAATCAGACAGCCTCCCAGAGATAACATTCAATCGCAGTATGAAGTAGTGTCAGAAAATAGTATAAGCATAATACTGTCACAAATATGCGTGTGAGTAATTGTGTGCATGTGCGTGTGTGTGTGTGCGCGTGCTGTGCAGGACTGTGCGTGCCTGTGTGCGGAGCATGACTCACGAGCGATGCAGCCGCCCACAGGAAGTACGTCGGAGCCTCTCTATCTCAGTCCGCGTCTTTGTCTCCATCTCTGTCTCCGTCTGTCTCCGCGACTCGCGCCGCTAACTGATAGTTTCGCCCTCACTCTGCAATTAACTGGCGCAGCCCTCGGGAGGAAAGGAAAAACAGAGAGAGAGAGACTGGCAGGCCATTGCCGCAGCGCCAGGCCGCCTTGCTGTCCCCGCGCCGCTGTTATCGCGGGCGGGCCTGAGCAAGGCGGCGTCACTTATCCGGGCTCAAAGCAGAGTCTGTGGCACCCGGCAGATCCACGCGGCCTGGGAATGAGCGGGGGGGGGGGGGCATGATTAACTGCGGCGAGACTGACAAGTCAGCGGCGACTCCTGCTGCATCCCGGCCTTCCCCGCCACCGCTGCCGCGCTCTTGCACAGCTGGCTGCCATGTGTGTCAACCGGCTGCCTAATTATAAGCAATAAACAAATTATAATTTAGCTAACTTAGCTGTCTAACAGGCACTTGCGTCCTGAGCGACTCCATGAGGCCAGTGGGACCTGACCGCTAAGTCGCACTGAGCTATGTGCGCCGCTCGCTCATAATTCAGTCTATTTTAGGGTAATTATACTGCCGTCTAATGGAGAGATTCATTCTGTGACTGTCTCTGTAACAGCGGCAGGCTTCATACAGCACTGCATCATACCCTGAGAAGTGGCTTTCTGCGCTAAGAAACCTTTCTTTAGTGCAAAAAAACCTTTTCTGTTGTCTAGAAGCTTGAATGAACATGAACTTTCACTCATCATCATTTTCTAAGAAGAGGACATTAAATGAACATCACATGAAAGATGCTAAATTGGACATGCATCAGATATGAACAATAAACAACAAAGAGGGATATAGTCTTATCACATATCAGGTGAGCTTTAAATGGGCAACCTTTCCCATGAGATGTGGAGGACACTTTCCATAGAGCGTCATCCCGGCACAAACCCTGCCTGATGCTGCAGATACGAGTCTTGACAATGCACACCTTAAACTGTGTGCAAAAGTAACAGGGTGAACACAATACTTTAAATATGTGCAAAAGTACAGCTCCCATCTGCCTGCCTCCCTCGGTGCTCCTGTGATGTTCAGGCTGTCTCTATGAGCCTGGCCTGTTGCCCTGAATTGCACTGCACTGCACTGCATGCAATCTGCACATGATCACAGAACAACACGAGTTATTGGATCCCGATAGCTAGCACTGAAAGGTTAAGGGTCAGGCGTAAGTGCGGAATGCAAATGACGGGGCCAGCGATAAGGTGACGGCGAGGGCCTGCGGCCTTGCTGATTGCGGATGCCGTGCTGTCACGCGGCACTGCCAGCCTGTCTCCATGTACCCCTCAGCCACCGCAGACGCGTCAGCTCCAGCGCATGTACCCCCAGCTGCCACAGACGCGTCAGCTCCAGCGCATGTACCCCCAGCTGCCACAGACGTGTCAGCTCCAGCACATGAACCCCCAGCAACCCCCACCGTATGCAGCTCTCGAGCTCTCCCAGGAGTCAAAGTCTCTTATTTCAGGCCCCCCCTTTGTTTCTCCCTCTTATCAGAAAGAAAAGTAATCCTAAATCTTGGCCAGACACAGGCATGCAGGTCACTTCAGAGAGGCGTGTTCCCCCTCGCAGTAAAAGCTCCCGCATCACTGCTGATTTCGTGAAGTGGCGAGAGACACTCCGAGATGCGATGCCTCAGTGTTCGGGACAGAAGATGGAACATTCCGGAGGAAGGCTGAAGGTGGGAGAGCACAGCGAGGCAGGCCTGCGCTGCAAAAACAGGGCAAGCACACTTCATTCATATATTACAGCAAATCCCTGTTATTCCTTCAAGCATGTCGCAGCCACGGATAATGTCTTTGTTGTGGCCTGTGCTGCCTTGGCCTGAGGCCTGATAGATCCTTTAAAGGACCATGACACAAACAGTTGCAGTTCCTTTAGTCTTTGGGGGGAACGAATAGCCGTCAAAGCCAGCCTGTATACCCGGCCAGCACGCAGCCTGCACACAGCCCACATCTGGCCAACACCCGGTCCACATATGACTGGCACCTGGCCCTCAACCTGCCAACACCCAGCCTGCACCTGGCCAGCACCCGGCCAGCTCCTGGCCCAAACCCAGCCAGTACCCGGCCAGCATCCCACCATCCATCCACCAGCCCACACCCAGCTTGTCCTGTGATCCTGTCTGGCACTATGGCTTGTCTGTCCCTTAGACAGCCACCCACATGCTTAAATGGGGCTTTTCCCCATGTTGAAAAGATTTTATAAGTGTATAGGGGGTGCCTATTTGGAAAACATCACCAATACCATAATACCAATTTACCTTAATGCTTGTGAGAGATTTGTCACTTTACAGATTATGGGCATGGAGAATCCCTTTAAAACATATTATAATGTAGAAACTGTTACAGAGAAGGAGTATAAAACTGAAACAGGAAAAAGGGATAGACTGGATGGCTGGTGGAGGCAATGGCAGGCCAGGGTGGTGCCAGGCCCCTCTGAAATCGGATTGGTCCCCTTGCTGCCTTGCAATTTCACTGGCTCTGAGTGATGTCTGTCAAGAAAGGGCGGCACATGAAATATGGTGTTTTTTTTATTTAGCTCACTTAGATGCACTCCCCTGTGTACTGCTCCCCCCCTCCCCAGCCCAACAAGCCTGAGGCCCTCCTTGTCCGACTATGTGGAACCCACAGAGCATTAAGTTTACTGTACATTTTTCTCATTTACGTAACGCTTAGCATTTTCACCCGTTGGCTTAACTAGGTATTTTCTGGCTTAGGTGAACTACCTTGCTCAAGGGTAACACCTCAACGGGAAGCCGGGGAACTAGCAGCCTCCGGATTTATGAGTTTATGTTTCTAACTCCATGCTGGAAGCAAAACGAAAAATAAAGAATCATCGTCAACCTCTTTGACCTCCCCAGGTATGGAAATACATCACTGCTGCTGGGAGCAGTTACTAATCCAGCTAGGAGCCTGTGACTACGATGCCGCATCGGCAGAGGCGGCCGCGGCCGTGAGCCGCCTTCTTGCTGGTGTGACTCGTGACCTCCTAGGTGTCCGGTATACGTCTCAGTGCGACGCTTCTGGGGTCGGGGCCTTGGGAGGCATTGTTTGCATGGGAACTGAAGAGAAGCCCGTGAGCCGTGACATGTCAAACTAGGAAGTCAGAGGCCGCACAATGTGCTCCGGATATCCAGCAGTAAACATGTTCTGGGAGGACAGGAAGCCACGACACGGACCTTGAATCCTGCTCGCTGGAAAGAGTGACAATGGCCCGCTACGGCACAGCCACAGGCTGATGATAATCCCATATGTGCGCCTCCCTTCAGGTAATTGGTTTGACTGGAATTGCTTTTGGCACTGTAGCTCCCATGAAGTCTGCGTGTGTATGTCTGTACTACATGTCGTTGAAATAGTCTGTGTCTTTGAAAAACAGCATAATCATGTCTCCAACACATCACTGCATGCAAACGAAGTTACTATAGAGTTCAAATGAATGTTCTGTTTACATTGATGGTTTAAGTTTTGACAATTTTGTTTTTTAAAATCGGATTTCCCCCCTCATTCTAACCCTTGACCTTATAGCCCCTCTAAAGCCCATTGTCTGCTGTGAAGTTAATTAATTTCCTCTCTGTGGGATGTAAATGACATGTTTCTGAACTCCAGTGGATGAGCGGGATCTCTCTCTCTCTCTCTCAGCTCATTGGCTTGCGCGCCCATTAAGCTGTGGAAGTTTGACCAATCATATGGAATATTCAGTCCATCCGGCTCCCGCCCCTCACCCTGCTTACAGCTGTCATGTGACTTTCTATGCGTAATTAATTGGGCGCCAGCACATAACAGAGTAGGCTGATCTAGGGCCATTGTCCTTTGCTTGCCTCGGGAGATACAGTTAGCTCATCAGCCCCTCCATGGGAGTGAGCAGGCCTGTGTTATTGTCTTCATAAAGCAAACCCTGCTTGCATCCCCAGCTAGAGAGGAAAGGGCCACTTTAAATTAAGATTACATTAAATTTCAGTCATGTGACCTCATCGTCCATGGACTTTCTTTCTACAGAGATGGATATGGATACTAGGCTTGTTGCCAGAAATGAGTTTGGGGTGTGGGGTCCCCTTCGCTAGCTTTAGCCGACCAAATTTGATGTTACAATGCAAGGTGACGCAGTCCAAGACATGCAGGTGCTGCACTACACCGCAGTGTTGGGTCCGACCCACAGCAAGGTGACGCCAAGCTTCAGCCAGTACAGCTTAGTAAGGGCCTTCTCATAGGCTAAGCATCTCACACACTTTTCAGTATTTGGTGCACTTTCTCATTTATATGTGTGTTATCCTAAGTGTTGACGCCTTGATTGTTATGATAACAATGTTTATTAAAAAAGGAAAAAAAAAATGGATCATTTTTCAAAGACCTTCTTTAACAGCTTCAAAATGCGAGGGAGGAACGCTGGATGAACTAACAGAAAATTGGACATTATGGTCCCTCTGATCCTGGGAAATATTACGGGGGACTTTTGTGTGTAATTGCAGCCCTGGAGCTAACCTCCAGCCATGTTCGCACTGAGGCGGCCCCTATGGCCCTGTGCCAGCAAGGGGAGCACACGCAGCCGCCCTCTGAAACCCCGGAGCCCGGCAGAACGTATCGGGCCGGCAATCTTTCGTCTGAGGTGCTGGCTGTCGGCAGCCCGCACTGAGGCATTGTGGGTAAGAGGACATATCTGCTGTGGGAGAGGTGGCAGGACCCGACCCAGCCGGCCAGAGGAGTCTCTGTTTGTGTATGGAGAGTGGGGCTCTTATCTCCAGCCCGGACTGACGCCACGCTCTTCCTGTTTAAAATCGTTAGTGGTGATTTTTCTCTTCACTTCTGCCTGCTCTGAAGCCAGCCCACACGGCTCCGCAATTCCTACTGCCTGCCTTTTTTTCTTTCCTTTTCGCTGGAGATTAGATAGCTGCCCGCCGGCTGACGCAAATGGCTGCAGCGTGTCGCCCCGCTAGACGCACGCAAATGTGATTGGCAAAAATATTTTTAACTGCTAAGTGCCACCGGCAGGTAAAACAAATATCCAAACAGCGTGGAAGAAACTGCCCCCTTTTTCAGCTTGTTAGTAGGGAAATGGCAGCTTGGGCTTTGGGACAGATAGACGCGGTGGACTGGGAGTCCTGTGCGGATCCTGCTGCGGCCCACTCACATGCATGTGCAGCACAGACACACCCACGTGGCAATGGCATACGCACGCAGCATAGGCATACACAGGCAGCACAGGCTTACACATGCAGCACAGGCATACACATGCAGCACAGGCATACACACACAGTACAGGCATACACATGCAGCATAGGCATACACACTCAGCACAGGCATACACACGCAGCACAGGCATACACACGCAGCACAGGCATACACATGCAGCACAGGCATACACACGCAGTACAGGAATACATGCACAGCACAGGCATACACACGCAGCACAGGCATACACATGCAGCATAGGCATACACATGCAGCATAGGCATACACACACAGTACAGGAATACACGCACAGCACAGACATACACATGCAGCATAGGCATACACATGCAGCATAGGCATACACACACAGTACAGGAATACATGCACAGCACAGGCATACACACGCAGCACAGGCATACACATGCAGCATAGGCATACACACGCAGTACAGATACACCTGCACAGCACAGACATAGACACACAGCACAGACACACACAGATCAGATGATAATAAAAAAATATATTAAGGTAATGATGATGATGATGTAATGAGATGGTGTTTCTTGTTTCCAGTGGCTGTCCCTGGCTTGGCCCTTTTTCTATGGGGTCCTTACCTCAGGGGTGTCGTTACACAGTAGACCAGACCTGCCGATTCTCCCCACTGTCGGAATACCAGAGGCTCCGGTTGCTGCCACCCACCCAGGCAGGTATCTGCAGTTATTAAACACTGTTTATTCATAGAATTACTTTTATGAAATGGGACAAAAAAATGTATTCACCATTGGTAGGGAAAAAATCACCCCTTTAGGGCCTACTTCAACTACCACTAGCAGCAAAATACTGTTGTTTTTTTTTTCATGACGAGCATATATTTCCACTCCTAACCCTAAGCCTAACTCCAGACAACATACACAATATTTCTCCACCAGTTGACCAGTTTAGATGGCAAAAATACACATGAATGATTGCTTCACAAAGCCCATTGTTAAAAACAATACCTTTATAATCACCAGGATGGCTGGCCAGCGCTACAGATGATTGTGTCATCGATGTTCAGATTAAAAATATCTCATAAGGCCCACACATCTTTTATTTACGCAGTTGGTGCTCTTTTGCAGAATAATATGCATGGTCAGTGTATCTTATACACTGTTTAAAACAGGGGTCTCCAACTCTGGTCCTGGAGAGCTAATGCCCAGGAGGTTTTCTGTCCTACCTGGCTTCTGATGAGCCACAGCTGTTCTCAGGTCAGTCCAAGGAGCAGGTGTGGCTTATTAGAAGCCAGGTAGGACAGAAAACCTCCTGGGTAGTAGCTCTCCAGGACCGGAGTTGGAGACCCCTGGTATATATAAAATACTTCCAGTTATATATAGATATTTAAAGACAGAGGCCAGGCTGGCACAGGCTGGCTCGCTATGCTGTTATTAAATTGGAGTTTGAGTGAAATTACGGTGAGATTATACACATTATGTCGCAATTATATATCAGCAGTAACAGGGATTCCAAATATGCTGATGGGCCAGTTGTTATGAGGAGTATCGGGGAAGGCGTCTGGGATCAAAGTGGTCTGGGTCCACCGCGAGGGAGAGACACAGGCAGAGAGGTGCCTGGCGGGGGGGGAGCACCATTGTCTGTGTCTCCCAGGACCCCCCCCCACGGGGCCCAACGCTGGTCCCCCCGCGGAGCATTCAGTCACACACAATGCTGGGACAGTCCGGGGCTTGGCTCACCCAAGGACACTGGGCCAATATCGGGTAGCGGGTGGGCAGATCCACGTTATGGTGAATACAAAGGCAGAGAGGCACCCGGTCAGAACGCCATTGTTTTCAGACCCAGCTCGCCGACTGACCCTCACCAGGCTCAGGTTTCTATAAACAGTTTTCGGCAGTTTCGTCAGCCGACTCCAAGACGTTTTCTAGGTAACCATGGGGGGGGGGGGGAGATATCAGCTGGCTTGAAGCCTTCTCACGGTGACTGAATAGGGGTCACGTTCGTATAAACCAGGTTAGCTGCTGCTATCATTCTTATATTTATGACAGGAAAAGCTGAGCTTTTATCGCAAATACCGGCCAAATATAAAGACAGTTTGTTTCAAACCGATAATATAGTGCTGTACTTGTTTGTGCTTTGACCTATGCACACAATATGCAATATCTTGCCAGCAAGTGCTCTCTTATATAACTACAGAACAGTGGTACATGGTGGAGGGCTAAAATCCCCCCCCCCCCCCATCTTTTTCACCTAATCGAAAACAGCATCAGCAGTAAATAAACAGTCATAGGCTCCCCGGCTACTTGGTATTTGTGAGACTTGTAATCTCTCTTAGGAGAGGCCGGCGTTCCTCTTCCTCGTCTGCCCTGACCGGCAGCCTGTGGCCAATCACCATGGCGCCAAAGGCCGCGCAGCTCGCTATGATCAGGAACAGCCAGGGGCAGCCTCTATCCTTTTCCTTTGTTTTCAGCAAATTTCCTTCCTCGTTTTCTTAGATATTCTCTCCCCACTGATGTAAGTCTAAACAGAGATTTATTTAGAAAGTAAACAAATGAATGAGAGGAGGTCCCCGAGCAGGCCTCCGTGGCGACAGGCGAAACGTGGTGGTGGTGATGGGGGGGGGGGGGCATTCTCTCCCCCAGCGCTCCAGCGAACTAGTAAATATAGAGAATGACAAATCGGATGGCTCTGGCCAAGACCCCAAGGCTTTCCAAGGCCTAGAGGGCTGACTTATTGTTGCCTCCAGAGCAGTCGCTGTGGAACGTCACACGGGCACGGATTAATCCTGCGCTGGGATCAGGGTTCCCTCATTTCGGAATGGAATGTGGATAAAACACCAAAGGCTCTCTGGGATGATTTACTCCCCATTTTCACATCAAGGCTTCCCATCCCCTCCGCCTTCTCCTGCACACTGTTTCTCCCGAAGGTGACACGTACCACAGTTCCGTCGGTTTATTTTACATTTGGGGAGTCGGATTATCTGCCCATGCTTGACCGCGTCTCCCTGACATCACCACCTCCCCCCCCCCAAAAAAAACGAGCGCAGGCGGATCTTCCAAGCAAGCACGACATTCTGAGATCACTGATTGGCCAGGCTCCGAGGGGCTTCTCCCCGCGCCGGACTCCATGTCTGTGCCACGTACGTACGCGGCTCCAGTCACATGTCCGCGGCTTGGGGACTCGCTGACGGCTGCGGTGGCCGCGGCCTCGCCACCATAAAAGCAGCTCGACTTGCCTAAACCCATTCTTGGCAGACGGCAGAGTCGGATTCCTTCAGCCACCTCGATCCGAGCCTTGCAGTCACGCTCGGGTGAAATTAATCCTGAGATGTTTTTGTATCAACACGGGCAAAAGCCCAGCTGATACAACAATAAAGGAAACAAAGGCGAGTGCAGCCGGGCTCGGGATAGAAGCCGTCTCTGTTTGTTGATGTCTGACAACAGTTATCTGAAACTTCATTAAAATCTACAAAATCTGTTTTGCACCATGACTACGTTCATTCCAGGTCTTATGAGGATTTTTGTATAATATTTTGGAAGCATCTGCACTGTTCTCAGCATTTCTTTGGACAAAACAAGGCATTATTTAAGGAAGAGAGATGTGAATTCGGCAAACAAGAATAACTTGGAAGCGAGCGCTCAGGAGAGGCTGATTTGTCGCTTTGTTGTCTTGTTTTTGTGTTTTGGAGGAAGAAAATAAAAACATGTAAGCAGGAAGGCGAGGGGGGGGGGGGGGGAGAGACGGAGGGATGTTTACTCACATCCTGATGGGCGCACCTCACTTGGAGCCCGGACCGCGGACCTGCCGAAGCGAGATGGCCGCAGTCTTTCCGGCTCCGCTCTGCTCGCCAGGATGTCTTTGCTGCAGCGGCGGCCGCCGTGGCGGTGTTACTCACAGAGTGCAGGGAGGCCAGCCGCGGCGTGGTGCCCATTGTGAGTGCTCCTGTTTACTGAGGTCATGCGGGGAAACGGCCAGCGCCAGACTGGCAGGCACTCCAGTAGTTCCCTTCAAGATACGAGATCAAGTAAATCAAAATTAGAACATATTGCCCTCAGAGCCTCTCGCATATAATGGCCATATGTCTCCCCACTGGAAACCAGTAACGGTCTAACAATGGCTTTTATCGAAGGCCAGAGGGAAGTCTGATTCATGTTCTGTGAGTTTAACAAGGGCATGATGAAACACACGTAGTGAGTTTTATACGTCCTCGCCTTCAGCTATTCGCGGGCACTTCCATGCCCGTAACGGTTTTTGGCCCTTGGCCCGGCACGGCGATGTCGCAGTGCGCCGGATCAGCACCGAGAGGACATTGCCCACGCTCTCAATCTAACCTCCAGCAGACATTCTAGCACCTTCTGAGGAGATCCGATTTTCACTCTCTGCCCAGGGCTATAAAAACAAGAGACGAGCAAATTGTCTTAGAAGTGTAATGGTGTAGAATGATGGAGACATGTTTCTCCATCTCCAGCCGGGGGAAAATCCAATTGCTTCACAGGCCTTGGAAATGAGGATCTGGACTCTCTGATGCAGCTAGGAAGGGGTCATAGCTCAAGGATGGATCAGAGGAGCAGCTGTATTAGAGGAACTCAAGTCTAATAAAGGGGGAAGACAGTTATTTAATACCCTTAAGGGCATGTGGCAAACAGAAACCTATGAATAAGCTGGGAAAATCTAAATAGGAAAACTGCAGGATACCAGCACGAGCCCCTGTGGTCAAGCGGAAGATGTAAGCTTTCAGTTTTTCACAAGGGCATGGGTCCAGGAATGTGGCTATGGTATGGAGATCTTCTCCATCTCAGATCTGCTGCAAATAAGAAGCATCAATTAACCATGGCTCACATGCACTGGCCTTTCAGTCACAGGAGCCCTTAAACTGAGCCAAACGGTAGTAACATCTGGGTCCATACAGCTGTTTAAGGTCACAGTGATCGACCAGTTTCCCGTGTTTTCTGCGTTGTTGCAGTTGGCCTGTGCAAATGTAAAACATCGGGATTTTGAGGCCAGTTCTGCCCCCTGAGGTTCATTTGGCACCACAATCCCCCCTACATCTACAAGCATTCTTAGATTAGAGTAATATAAATTTTCTGTCTCCTACAGAAACAGTACAGACCTTGTGCTGTTTACCTCTGGAGGAAGCTTCTGATCACCAAAGAAATTAAGCCAGTTAATTTTCCCCAAGAAAGTCAAGAAAACAATAATAAAAAAGCAGACATGTCATGAGAAAGATCTGATTATACGCGGTTTCTTCTTTTTTTTTTAGGTAAATTTGTAGCGTGGCACATTTATGACTTTTCCCACATTAATACACTTTATGCATGTCTTGTCTGGCACAGTTAAGCCGCAGTGATGAGTTAATCGCAGTGTGGATGTGGCTTATGTTCCCGGAAAAGAGCCGGACGATCCTCAGGCCGAAATAAAAACGTAGTCACTTTGTTGTGGCCTGTTTTTCCCCACTGAAACTGTTCAGATTTCCTCTGCATGGACATTTTTGGGTATTTAAGGTCAGTAAAATGTTGAGCACTCAAGTGAACATTTAGAAGAGGTCAAATCACTAGCAAAACTGAGTGATCTGGACACAATTTTGTGAATATACTTCATCTTGAATCAGCCTTGGATGAGCTCAGCTATGTTGGGTTAGGATTTAAAAGCACTGATTTAAGGAGTATATGGATGCCCTAGACTCTCTACACACTCCTTCCCACGTTTATATTTACATACATTTTGATAGCTATAATGACTATTCAACTAACAGGAGTTAGTGTACCGTGTCACGTGTCAAGGTCATCTGTTACCATGGTGTAACTCGCTTTCTATACTAGTTTTAACCGTTTAGTTACGCACTTCACATTCCCCGTTTGGTACAGGTTGGGTCAGGGTCTCGATTTCATACCGCGATTCAGTGTTTCCGCTCGGCTCAGCTCGCTTTGTTCCTGATTTATTTAGCACAGTTAGCGGGAAAGGGGGCTTTGTCGGGACGATACTAATTACCTTTCAGTGGAGGTCCGAGCCAGTGGCTCTTTGGGGAGGGCTGGGCCCGCGAGGCTCCACGGCTGGAGAGGAAACAGTAACCAGAACCCCCAAGTAAATCATACCGAGGGGGTCATGGAGCTGACCCCCTCTGCGGCAGCAGAGCTTAAATCACGCAGCTTCTCGGGGTGGGGATAGATGGCCAGAGGTAGGTAATGAAAAAAACATGCTTCAGTGGACAGGCTGTGGCCTTGACTCCAGTGAAACAGCCAGTCAATGTTCTCCAGCAAGAACAGTGATTGTGGCATCAAACGACAGAAATAACATGAGAAAAATGGCCACGCCATTGACCAGTGATTGGCGCTGTTGAATTTACAGCATGTTTTACGGGGGGGGACTGACCCCGGCTTTAGACTTTGCGGTCAGCCCTCCGGATGGAATCCCCCCCAGTTAAAACTTTTCTGAGTTGTACAGACACCCGTAATAAGCATCTTAAAGGGATATTATGTGTAATTAAGAAAGAAAATGCGCGCAGCGGTAAGCCGAAGCGAGACCTGGCCCGTCACACAGCGCTGCAGATTAGGGCAGTGGGAATGTTAAGCACGAGGGCGGCCATGATGTCTGGGAGGGCCTCTGGGCCGTATGCACTCGCGCGCGCGTGTGTGTGTGTGTGTGTGCGTGAGCTCGCTCGCGGGCCGTGTGTCTGCCTGGTGTGGCTGGCTCTGAAGCCGCTTGGCCGCCTCCTTGGCGGAGCCGCCCGCCACGTCTCTGCAGGAGCCGTGTCACATGACAGCGGCGGCGCTGGCCGCTCGTTATCCCTGCGTCAGACGTCTTCAGAGCTCCCCGCGCCGGACAGCGGGGGCCCCGGGCTCCGACAAGGGAGGGGGGCTATTTTGGGAGCTGGTTTGGTGCCGGACACCCTGTCTCCGAAGGCTGACCTGTCTGCTGATACACTATCAAGCAGCAGGGCTTAAATGGGAGTCCAGACCATTAGGAAGCCGCCGGCAGGCCGGGCAGCTATCAAAGCTCTGACTGCAGATAAAATGATTGTGGCACTAATGAACATCCTAAAACACTGCAGAGAGGAGAAGCTCGGGGAACACAATCGTATCTCGTCTGCCATGTCCGAAAGGCCTGCGGTACCCTTTGGATGAACTTACACAGCTCCCATGGGAATCCTGGTTTACTGCAAGAAAAATCCACTGGATGCAAGCGTGATGTTCCGAATGCTGCATAACACTTTATTCTCCTAAGATATATAAAAGATAATACATTTTAAGCTGTCTTATTAACTTATTTTATGGGTAAAACAACAGATGTACTAAAATTATAGGAAAATATTTAAAACAATCATTGTTTTTTCGCATATTTTAACAATTTAGTAATGCTTAATGTAATGCGTAGTGCTCTGTACGAAAACGTAATGGTCGATGGCACTTGATGTTGTCGTAGATAGAACCAGGGGTTGTGAAATTGACCAAGCTGGCCGAAGAGAAGCACTCGAGTGGACAGGGTGCTCAGGGGTACAGGATGCTCAGGTGGACAGGGTGCTCAGGGGTACAGGGTGCTCAGGTGGACAGGGTGCTCAGGTGGACCGGATGCTCAGGTGCCAGGATCTAGTCGCTGTAGTCGCTGTAATCTTCACATTGTTTGGAGCAAAGCAAACACTGCAAGGTTACTGGTGTAATATTAGCAATCCTTATACTGGCAATGATTTTAGGGCTGGGTACCCGTGAGTGGAATGTTATTAACATGATTACTAAGATTTGAATTCCAGTGATCATACCAGGGTTTGGCACCTGAGCCAGGCCCTCAGCCCCGGCGAGAAGAGCTCCAGGGCTGCAGAATAAACGGCTGCCTCGACACTCAGAGTGCCAGACAACAGTGGACACTCCAGCCTCGAGCAGCCAGCCAGAGGGTGGGACTGGGGTGAAGTTTAAAAGCATTTCTGCGTCTACGCTACTGCCTGCTTGTTGTGTACTGCTGGTCTGTGCCTGCAGGGGTCCGCATGTAAGCGTGTGCGTGTGACTCACAGTGTAGTTTACCCAACAGACAGAGAACAGGAAATACTGACAGACAGCTACAGACTCGCAAGCACGTTGTTTTGTTTAATGTCAGTGCTAATCCCAAAGCGATCGTTAACCTAGCCGCGTTACTGACATGCCCTTAAGTACCTGCCCACATTTAACATAATTCTGACATGTAAGAATGCTGTTGCATTATCTTACCAGGCAGTACGGAAAAGCAAAATTCCAAAAGTCAATATAATTACCTTTTCTGCCCTTCAGGCTGAAATTATCGATTGAGCAACACAAGGATCAGGGTGCCACATTATCCAAGCTGTCAATTAAGCAGGAATCCAACCGCCGTTTTGCGTTTTATATGTAATTATGATAAACAGTGAAGCTGCTGTAAGCACTGGCCCTCCCCTGCTGGCCCCAGAGGACAGTTTCAGGGGGAAATCCGCGGCCTGCAGTACATGCTGGCCCGGCTGGACCAGCCCTGCCAGGCAGAACTCCTGTGAAGCGACTTCTCTGGGCTGAGGTCAGGCTTGGCGATGTGTTGCACGGTTGTTTTGTGAAAGCTGAGTTTATTGGTGCAAAGAAGTATTAAAAAGTGCACCATATGAGTAGCTATGTAGCTCTGAAGCACTTGGTGGCGTTTTGATTAGCCTGCAGCCCCCCCCCCCCCCAACACACACACACACTCTCAAATGGTAAGCAGCCCAGTGAGGGGCTGGCAATCAAATTGCATGTATCAAAATATTCTCTAGAATCTAAGTTCTGTTTTTATATATAGACCCATACATGAATACTCCTGTGGATCCACTTTTCACTCGGTTACTCACTGTATGTTTGATATTCCCATACATAGCCCATGCATCTCTCCATGAGTTCACTGGCTTCTGGACTTCTGGTGGAGAGGGACACCATTCAGAATAAACGTTGCCTTTTCCTCACATTTTTGCACATCGTTACAGCGCCCGGCCTCCAGATGACCTTAGACGGTCAATTATTACCAGCATGCGGAGCAACCGGATCGAAGCTAAACCGGACGTTAACTGGAACGGGGCCGACGGTCACATGATGAGTTAAGCAGGTCACCCAGGTTGGCCTGGGAACGGTGAGATCCCTGCTGGCCCCACGCTCATAAATTATTTACCCGCTGGTTATTGCGAGGCAGCGCAGCGACCGGAGGAAGTCAAAACAATAACAAGGGGGCTGTGAGAGCGGGCTGCCGCCGCCGCTGCTTATTATAGCTTTATCTGTAGAAATGCCGCTAATGTGACCCATAAAGAGGGGCTCGGTGCCCGCCCCGGCCCCTCAGACAGACGCCGGCAGTCTTCCACTTCGCAGCCGTTATCTGGGCCTCCAAGACAGACTGACTCCACAAGCTGCTGAACAAATGCTGATAAAAATTGGGAAAATATTATTCTTTGCGCAAGCTTGGTGCGGCCGCGGGTCGTGGACCCAGCAAAGGTAGCCATGGTGCCACTGTCCTCGTGAGTCAGGCTGGGGGGGGGAGGGGGGCCTGTGTCACAACACATGATAACTGATCCATAAATGAGGTTCTGAAATAATAAAGACCTCAAACTGTGTCATCTGCCGTCAGCCAGAAGAAAGCGTGTTTTCTGTGTTTAATACTGCATAGAAATGCTTATAAATACTGTGCCGTGTATATTATTGTTCACTATTTTATTTGAGGGTGTAATTTCTGGGGAAATCACGCATTCCCGGCTTTGGTTCTCCATAATCGCAGGTCTGGAGGGAGGGAGGGAGGGAGTGAGATTTTAAGCAGCGCAATGCTAAGGAGTGTCCCCTCAAACTGCTCCTGCTTCTTTTGATGTTGAAGGGCTAACACGTCTGACATTTTCTGTCTCCAGCTGAGCATAATTGTAATTGTGCAAAGGTTCAATTACTCGATTTCGGAACGAATGCGGCCAGTAGCCGATGGGAATTGAGGGGGGGGGGGGGCAGACCACAGGCTGGGGAGACATAGAGTCTGAGCTTCGGCAATGAAGGGGCTACTTATAACAGCCCCAAATGAACGATTCCTCAACACCACCATGCAATCTTTCAATAAAATCACAGCATTATAGGTCTAATAAAAGTTAAGTATATGTTTTCTTTTATTTATTTGTTCATATTGTAACAATGATCCTTCCAGACATGTCCGTTGCCTGGCAAAAATGTACAAGATTTTATATAATGATATAAGTTATCCAGAAATGTGAGCTAATTTCCCTTATGCACAGTACATAGTAGAACTGTTTTCCCAGTTGTCCATGGAGATGACTAAAAGGTAGCCAGCACCTGGGCTTTGTAATTAAGCCAGAAGCTCAAAGCAGCCCCTTGCCTCAGTACTGTGAACATAGCATCTGTGAAGCCTCCCCCCGGGCACTGCAGACCACGCCTCCGGCCCAGACGCCTCGGAGCCCCGCCGTGGAGCCCCGCCTCCGGACCAGACGCCGCGGAGCCCCGCCAAGGGAGTGCAGGGCCGTCTTCCCTGTGCAACGCCGTGCCACTCACCACCAAACAGACAAAACCTCCTACATGACTCACCAAAGGTCACTCTTCCTCTCAGTCCTAAATCAACTGGACGGTTAGTCTGGCAGGCGCAGCGGACCCACGGGACGGGTGTGTGGGTCACGACCATGTGCGATTGGGCATGGCGGGTGGCCGTGCCTGCGCGGCCCAGGCTGCCCGCGTGTGGGAACGGTGTGACGGGAGCTTCCATTACTGGGAATGCGATGGGGGGCTTCTCTCGTTTCCCATAATGCAGCGGGGGGGGGGGGGGCACAAAAGCCGAAGCTCGCACAGCCTCGTACATCCCACAGAACCAAATCCATCAAATAGTCTCCAATAAACATCCCCCGCCCCATTGCAGCTCACACGGCTTCACAAAGTTCACATTTATCTTTCCTGCAAATGTTCAGCATTTTCCCGCTCTGACAGAAAGCAGCAAACAAAGGCATTACTGCTTTGCAGTGGAGTTGTTCATATTACTTATTATTACCAATTGCTTGCGATATCACACAAAAACACGTTTGGTTCTATTGTTTGATACTTTCTCAAACAATTTACCGAGTGAGCAATATAAGTGAAAAGCCCAGGGGGAAATATGAACTTCAGCAGCATTTTTATCAGATGCAGGTACATTTCTGCGCTCCATACCTTCCAAAGTCCCTCCAGTAGCTGCTACTCTAAGGGTCTCCAGCTTGTCAATGCCTCTGCATTTAGGGTTCCTGTTCTTTTTCCACTGCACAATCGATGTCTTCTCTGTTACCCATATTTTCAATTCTACAAGCTCTAACTTTGATAACATTATGGGTTCTAACCCCCCTTTGTACTGAGATGGAGTGTGCTACCCCGGAGGATGAAATTTCATTCTTTGTTTAGCATCAGTAAAAAAAAGGCAAAACATAATACATTATCCATACTGTACCTTTACAATGTGCCTGACTTTTTCATACCAAAGGAAATGACGTTTATACTGACAAACAGCACGTCCACGCTGGGATCCACAATGGGATCCACAATGGGATCCACGCAGGGACCCACGCTGGGATCCACAATGGGATCCACACTGGGATCCACGCTTGGATCCACAATGGGCCCATGTGGATGACTTGCCTGTGCTCTCATCTTTCTTTGAATTCCTGCCCTTCTTTGCTGGTGTGAATTTTTAAATATGGATTAGTTATCTGCAGAGGCACATGCTAATCTAGAAGGTGCCCTGTGTACATCCATCCATCCATTTTCTATAACCTCTTGTCCTACTCAGGGTTGCGGGGGTTCCTGAGCCCATCCCAGAGGCTACAGCCACCACTGCTTAAATCCTTAACATAGCGTCTTGTATCAGCCAGCCATGAATACCTAATGTTACACAGTGAAGACATCAATGTGGATTAGGTCACTGGAATGTCTTCCTCACAGCATAATGTAGTGGAATACCTTTCAAAATTAAAGACAGAGAATTCTTTAAGAATTAATTAATAGAGTCACAGAGTTTATTATAAATTCACCCATCCACAAATTTGTGTGATATTTCATTCATCTATCCATCAATCATCCATTAATCTTCTACCCACTTATCCAGGTCAGAGTCACAGGGGACCTGGCGCCTGTCCCAGGCAGCACAGGGCAGAAGGTGGCAGGACACCCTGGACAGGATGCCAGTCCATTGCAGAGCATATGGACACTCTCACCAATTAACCTAGATGCATGTCCTTGGATTGTGAGAAGAAACCAGCACTTCTGGAGGACGCCTGTGTCCTTTGAAACTAGCGGTTCGAAAAATGCATTTGTTATCCTGCAGGCATGTGATATATTTTATAATGATGACTGCAGCGTGAGTCAGGTGACATTACCATGGGGCTGTCTGTGTAGCTGTTCACTCACTACGCATCCAGATTAGGAGAGTGGGAGCCCCTTGAGAGCGAGGTGACCTGCAGCTTGGGACACTGGCCCCGTACAAAAGATTCAGTAATAGTGATGCAGGATAGCTGATGTAGCTGAGCCACATCGGGGACGAAGCCAGAGGACCTTAATGAGACCCACGCAAACAGAAGGGGTCCATGACCGGACACTGAGGATCGAATATTCAGCCTGCACCTTCCCGCCGAGCCACCATGCCACCTTACTGTGGGAGCCAGCTTGGTAAGATCTGAACCATCACTTCAACAGTATCCATCAATGAATTAAAATTAATACACTTAATAAAAGAGCCAATTTTCATTCTTTGCATGGCTTATGGAAACAGCAATGGAAATCAAAAAAAGACTGAACAATATTGCAGTAATGAACGTAATCACTATAACACGCTGTGATCAGATTTGTTTTTAAATTGCATATTTAGTTCTTTAGTAACTGTATGCAGTACATCAGGACCTCCGGGTAATGTTAAATTAGGCAGCATACTTTATACAGGTGTCCCGGGCTGTCAGGCTTACCTGTGGCCGCTGTCAGTGAGCCTCTCCACTGCAGCTGCACTGGTGTAGACTTCACAATTCCAGCTGGGGTCAGGGGTGGGGTAATTTTTGAAGGTTGATGTGTTTACATGTGGGTTCCATGTCCACTACAATGAGGGGGTGAAGACTGCATTGTGTTGAGCCTGTAATTAAAAGACCAAGTAATTATTGTCTGACCCATCAACTGCAGTACAATCTCTTTCCTTAACATATAAACAGCACTGGACCTGAACACTGACTTCACACTGACATTGTACAGAACACCCTTCCCTGAAAAAAATATATGTGTAATCTTCTGAATATATTAGATAACATGACTAATTTAATTGCTAAGATCCGCTCAGAGTCAAATTTGCAGAGAATAATATATCAAAAAGATAACAAGAAATTACGAAAACATGTTGTGTAAGTTCTCACATTCTTAGAGTGAAAGCATCTGTACGTTTCACCCCATTCACGCAACTGGGAGATTTCAGTTACTCTGCTATTTTTCCTTTGAATGTATTAAATGGTTCCTGAAAAATTACATGTTTTATTATACCTTCGCTATCCGAAGGGTCTTTAAATTTGACCCGCTGTTTCTGTGCCTGCAGCACGGGGCGCCTGGTGTTGACAATATGCTTGAGAGAGGGTAATTTCTTTCATTCAGTGTCAATCATAGATTTGTAGTGGGCGCGTCTATTTTCTTTTTTTGACCAATCCTTGTGTAGGGGGGCAAGACATGAGGACTCGAACGCCAATCGACGGACCTCATTCCTGAACTTTTGCTCCTCTGAGCAAGTTAATACATCGGGGGGCGTGGCCCCGCCTCACTGACTCCACTTGAAAGCTCATTAACTCTTCAAGTTCCGATTAGCTGGAGCAATATATATACTTATATATACGGGCTGTACACATGCTGCTATTAGTAAAAGTAGCATCTACGTCTGTTGCATTTTTGATCTGTGCGATATAACATAAAATAGCAGTAACTTTTGCGACGCAGTCTTGTAATTATAAAGTTTGAAACTGGCTTTATTGGATACGTTTTTAGAGCCGGTGGTTCGGGGTTTTCGGGATATAGAATTCCATCGGTGAGATGAATAATAAGATTTCAAATATTTTTAAAGGCTACTTAGTGCGTTTCCCCTCAGAAACATACCTTGATAATTTACTTATTTTTTGCCTAATTAGTTATCAACTATTCCTTTACGTATGGTTTTAGTTATGCAGCATTAGTTAAAATTTAAACTGTATATAATCAACTATATTTCTTTTACCTCATTAGACTACGCACAAGAGACGATGCATACAAAGAAAGGATGTTTAAAAATCGAATGCAGCAGAGTTTTGAACAGCCTAATCCACAGTATACGACCCCATACATGTACGCGCTGAGTGGGGTAAATGGCTGGAATTCGCACACAAATGAGGGGCCCAGCGCGTCATGAGGTCATTCTATGGAATTCTGTGGGCTTCCCGCTCCGGCAGAAATTCCTTATGTGCAGGTAACCTGGTTCCCGTGGCAGGGCTGCAGGGGGGGTACAATTCCTGGGATTTGGTTACTGTACGATGCACTCACGTTGTTGTCGCACACTTGGATTTAAAAGTATATTTTGAAACTTTCAAAACAATGAAAAAAATCGCTTAAAGTACAATGTCAGTTTCATAGTTTTTTTTAACCTGCTGTTTATCCGGGTTTGCGATTTCCTCTGTAAATTTCTATTACAGAGAAGGGAAGAGGTGAATGTTACGCCTTTAAGAGTTAAGAAACTTGAAACCTTGTTTGCGCAACAATCAGTGCAGCTCACAGCCGCCAAAGTGTCTAGACTAGCACATGATGGGAGTCAGCCAATGGCTCCTTAGCTATCCTCGGGGGCCCCGTGTGTATGTGTGTGTTTCAGAAAAAAAGGGAGAGAAACGGGGAAAGAAAACCTAGGGTGCTGTGTGACCAGATCTGAACACGGGGTCAGTCGCACGTCTGAACCTAAGGATTGTTCGCCAGCAGCCTTCACACTATAATACTTTGGAATTCTACGCGAATGCTTTTACTATGGTGACTAACCAATGGGATCGTGAATTCTGAACGGAATTTCTTGGGATTAATTCACGGCGGAGCAGCTCCATTCATGTGTCGAGCGCTGCTTTAAAGGGAAATTTTTTAAAGGTGTTCCAAAGTCCAGAAACAAAGCGGAAGCGCAGAGTGATCGATTTCTGCCGTTTAGTAGTGGGCTACATTAGTGCCGTTTTTTCTTGCAGTCGCTAGTACAAATACTTACAAGTTCGCTTGAGGATCGCGGTTTATGCTTTATGTAGTTTTGTGTGTAATAGCTGGAGTACAAAGAAGTTTTCTGTTGTTCCAGGAAATAGAATATTAAGTTTATGCATTTCGATTTCAATGTGGTATTGCAATTTTGGACGCTTTTCCTTTTAAATGCCGTATATTACTTCAGCTCCTAATCTAATGTTGCTGTTTGGCCGCAAATATACAGCATTCGGCTGTGCATGCACTGCACGGCATTTACAAACTATTTATGTTGTACGACGACCATAAAAGAATTTGTAATTTACTCCGATCTGAACAAGAATAAAAAAACTCTAGATTTATAAATTGTCGTATGTTCAGGTCGAAACGCTCAGGTCTTGTGCGGCGACTCTGGAGAAGCCGTTTGATTCCAGATAGACAGGGGGGCGATGGAGGTAGCAGAACCAACGAGGGGAGTCGGGACGAACTGTGCGGCAATAACCCAGAAAAGATTCCCAAAACGGAGCTCAGACCGGTGACCCGAGGAGGTTCGCCCGTGGGGAACCTGCAGGAAGTATGCACCAGATACCCAACAGAGAGTGGCGGCTCGGGGGACATTTTGGACCAAGATGGGGGTGCCATGTGTCCCATGGAAGAGGGAAGTCCCAGATCCGCACCGGAGAGTGAATACAGAACGGTGACGTGCTGTTTGTTCAAAGACCGGGAACACTCGGAACCCAGAAGCCCGGACACGGCTCGGGGTAAAGAACCCGGTTCATGCCAATTCATGCTGAGGAACCACAGCTCTCAGGACGCTGCTTCTCCGGGAGGACTTGAGGGGAGGCAGCGTTCTATCATTGAGCAGGAACTTAAAACCGCCACCTATTCCTTGTTTAAAAGGCTAAAGGGAAAACCGCTGGATACCCTTTTGGAGGCCGTGGAGTCTAAAGGGGGGGTGCCGAGCGATTGTGTTATGGTGTCGCGGACGGAGCTGCGGCTGGGCGGCCATACGGCACCTCCTCAGCTGCTTCTATGTAAGCTTTATCGTTGGTCCGACCTTCAGCACACGGCCCAACTCAAACCACTTTGCGAGTGCCAGAGCTATGGGGCTTCGGATTGCCTGACGGTGTGCTGCAATCCCTATCATTACAGCCGGCTATGTGGCCCAGGTAAGTTCGTGCATTCTGCGTCCCGGGGTCTTGCAAGTGCGGCGGAAATTTCGGGTCATTTTCCCAATTAGATGAAATCGAATACGTTGTTTCTCTCACTGCATGTATATAAGTAATCTGACACATTTTGTATTAAAACTGTTCAGTGTGGCCGTGAGAGGGAATCTTTCTGGATTAAGTTTGAGAGACAACCGCAAAGTTTTTTCTGCACTTAATCCCTGTGGCGCGTTGAATGTTTTCAGTCCTTCCCAGTACCATGGCAATGCCTGCTGTGCGATGAAGGAGAGGAGATGCCTCGCTTGTTCTCAAGCGATGATTCACTAAATAATCAGGTTTGCAAAAAAAAATTGCAATCAGTTACTGATTATAAAAAAACACACATTTAGACCCTCTGGCATTAGCATGAGCAGATTTAATGTGCTGCAAGGTTTGTATCCACTGTTCACTCTTAGGCTATAGCAAATAGGAATATAACAAAATGAAACCTCGTGGATAAGTAAAGAAGAATGAACATTAAACCTGTTGTAAAAAAAAAAGTGGGCAACTGATACAGAATACCTGTATTTATTGATATCATGCTGATTTGGTTCAGTTAAGCATCTTCTGTTACATAAACGGCAACCTTAACTGTACTGTACCAGCCTTGTTTAACTCCGTGTCCAAGCCTGCAGCCAACTTGTGGAGCTTTCCAGGGAACATAGATTGTCTCCATCCCAGCTCCTTAATTTCCTCTGCTGTCAGAATAAATGTTATATACGCTCGTATGTAGAAATGAAGCAGTCGCATTGCATCCTTTTGAAACTGCTGTGCGTCTCACGTGTCATTATATGTGTGCACCTCTATTCTCCATGTATTCATTTGGGCATCACTGCTTGCTTTGCTCTAACAGTTTCCTTATGTCTGTCTGCGTTCCAAATCCCACTTGCAAATGTGAACTGTTCGCTGTTTTGTTCTCGATCAAAACTATGACCCGGTTTAGTGCTTTGTCAATATGTGTTCAGCGTATTTTATTAATCAGCCTGGCGGGTCCTCGATTCAGAAGCGCATTCAAGAACAATACTGACACATGCTAGTGATTATCCTAAGAGATGTGCCAAGAACACGCATCATATCAATCAGCTAGCGTGTAGAGTAAGAAGTTGTATGTGAGCACGTGAAAGGCTAGATATTTAAGTTTAAGTAATTTGCCATTTAGTAATGAGTATGTGATGAAAATCACGTAAACTGGAGCTGTATGTGACTGGACTGAAACTTACTTGGTTGTTGGGAATTTGCAAAACGCAAACGGATTTCTGAGCGAGTCGTTACTGCGCAATAACGGCGAAGATCCAGTGGCCTTGTGTGGACGGGCTCGGGGTCTCAGCGGCCGATAGCGAGCCTTAAGGACACAGTTAGTCCGCAAATCTGATCCTCCCCCATGCGTAGGCGCATAGAGGTGCTCCCTAAGGTGGTACCGAATATTAACTTACATAAAATAATAAAATTAATTAATTAATATGCATAAAATAGGGTGCACGGGTAATTCAGATTGAGTGATGTGAATACACATTTACCACTGAAGATTACCACTGTACCAAAAAAGACCCAAAAATAATGAGTACGGTAACTTTGTTCGTAAAGTGATTCAAATGATGTATTATTTATGGGTTAAATAAAGAATCTAGAGGAAAGAATAATAAGTCAACTGTCAGAAAACATAAACGCTTGATCCTTTAACTAAGTGGATCTCTTGCTTATTCAATTTCCTTCGGTAATCTATCTGGGTAATCCTTCAGATATAGCGATGAATGCAAGGGGTTGTTTTCTGCACCCTGCATGGGCTTCTTGGAGCGTCCGTATATGGTGACAGCTGCCCATTCTTATGAAGAAGACCCGGGCCTTTCCGTTTGTTGGCGTTAGATCGTTCACTTGAAGTTGACTTGTTATGACTACTGTTTCGGCAAATCTTTTAGCGCAGTCTTTCTCGTTCCTCACTCAAAACCATGCCTTGCAACTTCACCGAATAGTAAAAAAAGAAAACTACAGATACTAGGTATTAGGGTGAGTATTGTAGACGCCTGGTGAAATGGGACAGTTAACCTCTGCAGTTAATATATGTTTTATTTTCTCACCTATGCAGTGTTCAAGGGGCATTAATGTAGAATGGTGTCAAGTTGGAATTCAAGACATTGCGATGATTTGCTAAATTTTCCCGGAAAATCAATGTGTTTTTTGCCCCTCATAAGTTGACCAATTCTGTCAATAGTGAGAAGTGTCTAGAATTAATTATACATAAGCTAGGCCCACTTGTTTAAGTAACATTTAAACATTACCCGTTATTTGAATACCAATTTAGCTAAACAGTGTCAATAAAAATATTCTAGATTGAAATAGCAGTGGCTAGTCCACTAGGCCACGTTCCACCCTTCTATTGTAGAAGCATATGTTGTAAATTTAAAAGCTAAAAAAGTCAATTCAACTGTTTAAATTTACTTATATATGCAGCATCGGTAACAAACGACTGCGAGCTAGCACATAAATATATGGTGTACGTCTTATTCTTCTATAAATCTTTTGAAATCTGAATAGTATAATGCTCACATCTGTACGCGATTGAGCTGAATAGTCCTGTAACTAAACGTACTGGTCTTGCTGGGAATATAAGTTTACTGGAGTGCGCACGTACCGTAAGCTTTTCCTACGGAATTTCTCCAGCTGCAAGTGCCTTTACAATGGCTATGTGCTTTACTAGACAATAAAATGTACATTTACTTTTGGTGTTAGCTGTAAGAACGGTTCGAACCGGCTAATGGCCCCATATGTGTAAAAATTCTTCGTATGAATTTCAAAAATCGTGACATGCGTGGTACTGACCGGAGAGCTGACATTAAATGTTTTACAGTGTCGTTTTCAGTTTAAAGCAGCCCCTTGGCGTTTTTCGACTACGGTAAAAAAAAAATACAGGCACAGTTTAATTCCACGATATTGCATTACGAATACATCAATGGTACTGCTCTAAGAATATCCTGTAAATGTGGAACATATTATTAAAGCTCAAAGGCGACGCGGAGGGATTTGATGAGCCTAGTGAACCTGGAATTGATTCGTGAAATTCGTGAAGTTTGCCTTTCAGTTATGGCCGGTACTCGCAGACGCGTACAGATGTGGCCCTTGTTTCTCTCTGGGTCCTGGCACCGCTGCGGTGGGGGTCTGCTCCGTCCGTGACACACGCAGCCGTGCTTCGAAGCTAGCTGGCTGTCAAATACTGCAAGGAGGTGAAATCAACGATTTCGGATTTACTAAAGCGAACGTTCCGGAAAGGGCGAGCGTCTAAGGCTGCGTTTTGAATTCATCTTAATTTAATAAAGACGAGGAAAAAAAAGCGTTTCAGATCACTAGCTTGCCATTCAAACTTTAACGGTAACTGGGTGCTAAAGAGGTACTTAAAAGAACTTGCTTATAGTAAACTGAAGTTTCCCATGCAGATTTTTATAATGTCGTTTAACATATTACGAACTGATTCGGTTGAGGAAAATGGAGCCACTGGCAAATGTACCGTGCTATAACAGTGTGATAGAATCTGTGGGTTATAAGCTCCAGAAGGATTTAGATGGACGTAAACCGCGAGCGTTCTCCTTTTTTTTCATGCAGTAAGAGGGCGCGGTGCCTGAGCCGTACCCGTAGCCGTACCCGTAGCCGTCGCCGCAGCCCACAGGCGCCCATGCCTGCCTGGACGGAGGCTGCACGCTCTTTTCCTGTTACTGCTACTGTCGCGCACCGCGCCGGTCGGTAGTTTGCATACCGTTACCGGCCGCAGATCGTTAGCGCTCCCCGTGGGGTTCGGCTAGTGCTCCAGGGTGGGTGTTTACAGCCGCTATCTATCAATCAATCTATCTATCTATCTGTCTATCTATCTATCTGTCTATCTATCTATCAATCGATCTATCTATCTATCTTTATTGATCGCTACATCTTAAGAAGTACATAGAGTCCCAGCAATGACAAAAAAAGGACAAACAGCTCGGATATTTTAGTAGAACAAGGATTTAAATAGACTTAAAGTTTTCCTTCTTTTATTTGGCCAGGCATTATCCCTTTGAAATGAGATCAGTTTCAAGCTGCGCTTTAAAAGCCCCTTTTCCTAAAGAGGTCCCCTCATGCTATTTAGGTGGAGGAGTGGTGATAATATACAGTTTGCATACTCCTGGCGCCAGACTGACTAGCTGTGTATCTGAACGACTGTGCTCGGACCCTGGCAATTACCGCGGCCGCTCTTAAAGAAGCCGCTGCTGTTTCCGCACTTCCTTCGACGAGGTCACTGCCTGCTTTTTGACTTTCGCTTCGCGTTTTTCTGCTTTTGGGAATTATTTTCGCTTCTTTGTGCTTTGCGTCTATTCACTTGCCCTGAATCGTTTATAATATATACGGAAATGTATGCACATCAGCGTAGTGCCGTATATTTCATTTTGATATTTTATTATTGCATATTTTAATTTGATTATACAGATAACGTATTAGCTTCAGTGGTTTGTCTTACCTCTTGGCTTCATGTTTGTGCCCATTTATGAGCAAAACTTGAGAAGTGGCAAATGCTTTGACTTCAATCCTCAAGACAACACAGCAATGCAGCAATAGGGGAAAATAAGGGAAATGGCCTTAAGTCTTAAAAACAAAAAATGAGGTAGATTTCCTAATTTTATATTATTGACCAATTTCAGAACAATGAAATTCTTAGTAAAATAATGGCTATTGGCTGCTGGCATGGCTTGTCATAGACGGGTTTGTCTGGGTCCGTGTCGCTGTCTCAGTACTGCTCTCCTCATTTTGTCTTGCACATAATTATGGCATTAAAACTTTGTTATTTCGCATGTTATTTCTGTAGGTTTTGTCTGACTAACTAAATACTCTGGTGTTTTTCTTTGCTTCCTAAATCCATAAATAGCAAATTGATGGCAAAATAGAAGTAGAAGTTGATGTAAAGAATATCCACATTCTCTTTGTTTGGTAACAGTAAATCTGAAGAATCAGCTTCCTTTTCACACGCTGCTATTTACTGTGTATGCTTCAGTGAAAAGCCACAAGGAAGCTATGTTACCTCTGTTTTCTCAATTATTTCCTGGAGAAAATACTGTTCTTCCAAATACAGCCCGTGCACAAATGAATCATCGTAATCTGAAAAACAAAATCCATCGCAGCATTCACAGAAGGCACTTGAAAAGTGTGTATCTGCAGTAACCTGTGATAAGGGAGACCTTGGCCCTATTATGCTGACCCCTAGGAGAACCTTCTGCGTTCGCTTTTTCCTGTTTTTACAGTTAATGGTACTGTTAAGATGGCAATAACACCCGGCTTGTTTTCCCTGAGTACTCCACACGTTTTTTTTTCTTCCCTTTCGTCAACCTCTTTTATATTCCTTACACGAGTAACAGGAAGTCAGAAACGTCTCCAAACACCTGAATTTAACTTGGGCAAAGGCTTGTCCATGTGTGACGTTGTTTCCTCCCCCTGTTAGAGTCAAACCCGAGCACTTCAGCATGGGCATTCTGAGGTGGTATTAGCCATGGGCACTCATATGCCGCTGTGTCTTGGCTCTGTCCATTTAACTCTCACATTATTTTTCACACAGTATTTTTCAGTCACTCGGTTGATATCACGCAGATACATGTACATATTTAGCAGATGCTTCTGTCCAAAGCGACGTACAAGTGAGGCGAATGGCACATTACAGACGTGTGCTGTTAAGGAATCAGCTAGGCGTCAGTGCAGCTAGGCTGATCTTCCAGTGAATGCATAAGTACAGTGTAATGAGTACTGGAGCTGGAGCTACAGAACAACTTCTAACAAAGCAAGAACCAAACACGACTATTCAGTGACCAGAAGTGCGACATAAGAACACTCAGGCAATGTGCAGAGGCATGTACATGATGGGAGAACTTGAAAATATTATTGTAATCGTTTAATTTCATTACTTTATGCATCATCATGTCTTCACAACTCCAGTAAGAATGAATGGTTAAAAGACGGATGGGCAGGTATCTCGTCAGAGGTGGATTTCAGATCCAGAAAGTAAAAATCCAGACCAAGATTTTGTTTCAACCAAGCAGCCGAGCGTAAAGAGTCACAGTCAGAGGGTACTCAGCTGGTTGGTTAAAGCAAAATCTTGGTCTGGATTTTTACTTTCTGGACCTGAAATGTCCACATCTGCTGTAGACTGCATGAAATCTGGGCTTCAGCCCCTTATATGACATTGGTGCATCCTAAGGGGACATTTGTCTGTGGCTTCGGATGCATCGTGGTTTTTGACGCAGGTATTTTCTCTTCCAGAGTCGCCTCCACCCCCGTACTCAAGGCTGTCCCCCACTGAAGAGCGCAAGCCACTGGGTAAGTCCCGAGTGGGTCGCCAAGCCCCGCCCCAGTGTGACGGACCGATAAAACGGGAATACCCGGCCACCTTCTGGGCCATGCTGGAATGCTAAGAACCACAAAGAGAAGAATATAAAGGCATTCGGCTCAGTAGATGTTCCCAAAGGCCAGCGGCAGGTGGTAACGGGGTCCAGCTAGGCCCGGCTATCGACAGAGCAATTTAAGGATGCTGATTTATCACTCACTGCGGGACTAATGGTTACACTGCTGGGGGTTTTGGGCAGAGGGTCTATTACTTATTGACCCCTTGCTGGGACGGTGAACATTAAAGCTATTCGCCAGAAATAGTATATTTTGGCCCAGGTGCTGTTCCCCTCCATAGAATGGATTTATTGATTAAGATTTCATTTGCCTATGTACTTAAAGTCATTACTCGAAGTTAGACATTTTTACCTCCCCCCCCCAAGAGGTATTAAAAACAGACACTGGGGTCCCTGTTAACTGTGTCTCCTTTTGCAGATCTGTCCGATTCAACGTTGTCTTACACTGAAAGAGAGGCCGCTTGTCCCCCCTACGTCTCACCGGGCGACTTCTCAGGTGAGTCAGCCTGCAGCTCTCTGGAGTGGGAACTGTTGGAAACCGCAGGGAGATGCTGGCGAGTTATGTTGCCGGGGTGGGGATTTGCATATTAGTCCATTCTGTAGGAAGCGGTCGTGTCCCCCTGCAAACCAAGCAGGAATCAGGGGCCCTCTGCAGATTTACTCCGCTGGAGTCTCTCTAGACCCAAGGTATCTGTGACTCATTGGTCCACCATTTGGTGTGCTGGTCTCTGCCAGGATTTTCAGTCTCGGAGGGATGTGGGAGCTCTCGCTGCGGACGGCCTTAGCTTCTGGTAGAGCTGGATAACGTGCCGAGAGCCGCCGCGGGACGCGGTGGAATCTGACGAGCGTGGCTTGCCCACTGCCAGCACAGGCCGGGCGATCGCAGATGTTTTTACTCGGCCAGGATGCGATTATTAACAAGCCCCCTGGAGGGAGGTGGTGGGAATACAGCTGGAGACTGGCGTGATTGGATCCTGACTTTATTGCCAGATTAGTAGGATGGTAGTTTGATAAGCGCTTTTTAAGTTATTTCCAAGTACGATTATCGGGATTCCAGTTTTCTGTCGTATAAAGACCAGAATTTGTACTCGATTCAGCGTGATGCGATGACAGGGTGCAGTAGAGTCCGTGTACTGTACTCATTGCAGTGATACCTAGCAGGGATTTGGAACGAATGAGTTCTAAAGAAGTGCTTGTAAAAAGCCAGAAGGCTGTTCTGACCTGGGCGAGGTCCGAGGGTCTTGCTGGACCTGCTGCTGTGATTTGTCTGGCCTTGACAGGCCGGCCCGGGGAGGGGGGGGGGGGGGGGGGGGGGGCTGTAGCCGGGCCTCTGCCCTGCAGCGGAGCGCCGCGCCTCCATGGCTTTCTGCTGTTTAATGCTGCCTTGTGTGCCAGCTGATTAAAGGCTATGGGAATGAGCGGGAGCTGAGGGACACAGAGGGTTTATTGTGTGGGGACCCGGTGCAACGGCTCGGCACAGGGGCCACGGCGGAAGGGGCCATGGCGGCCGGCACCGCAGCCACAAAAATCGCTCTCCTTCCCTTGTTTTTCTTTCGAAAATATTTGAGTGGGATCAAAATGAAATCGGATCTGCAAACCCATCCCCCCATCCCCCTGACCTGCTGAGCCCACCCCCACCACCATGAAATATCTCCATCCAGAGTCCAGCTTGGGGTGGGCTCGGGAAAACAGCCCTTTCTGATGAGTCATTATCTGGTGTTGGCAGTCACGTGATGAGCTGCAGGCCCGGGTTCGAGCCTTGGGGGAGATGGGGGTTCACAAGCCGCCTGACCGGCATTTCTGTGTGCGTCCGTCCCCTTTTCTTATAGTCATCGCGCTGTATAGGCGGGACGTCCTCACTACATAGGGAAGGGGTTGCCTTCAAGACAGAGTGAATCTGACTCTGCAGCAGAGGATTGTGGGTCGGCACCCCCAGAGAACTTGGCTGTTGCCACACGATGGCACCTCCATGAGCATACAGCTATTTCACAGGCTAACAAGTAATCTGTCTCTTAGCTCCTTCATCAGAGGAGGAAGCAGTGAGCGCCCCCTCCCCCCCCCGGAGTTGTTGACTTGGAATGTCCCAGTGGTGTCGGAAAGGCGACCGATAAAACGTTGCGATTTCCAGAAAACGAGCGCCAGTCCAGACGCCCAGGCTGTCCACAAACGACTCCGCTCTCTTAATCGAAACCAGAAGGCGTGCACGCGCGTGCACCTTCTAAAAAAAGCGTGGAGGTCCGGTCTCTGTTGGCGGGGGGGTTTGGACTGCGGGGGATCCCCGCTCGTGCGGGGAGGGACAGCGACACGGACTGCGTGTTCCTAGGCCTTCCCCACTGGCCGCCTGGATAATGCACTTATTATTTAGGATCTCATTTAGCTGGGAGTGCAGATCCGGAGCTGACAATCGGGGTGGATTCCACACAGCCCTCCGCAACTCGCCCGTGCCCCACCCTCTGCCCTTGGCTCGCTTAAGTGCTTGGAAAGAAAAGATCAATTTAATGGGAGTCGTATGTGTGGTCCCCCCACCCCCATTCAGGAACTAGTTAAGCTCTTAAAAGCGAGGCTAGGGGGCATGTGGGGGTTAGCCAAATGTGCAGTAGTGGATAGCAGGCGTGAGCGCTCTGATACCCCGGCCTGAACATTCCTCTTTCCCCTGTCAAACAATGGCCTAAGGTTTGAACTGGGCCCTTCTGAGGATTAAACTCCTCCTCTCCATCACAGAACGCCCAAGCGTTCCTCGGCGGAAATCAGACCCGGTCCTCGCAAAAACCCGAGGAAATTCTGCGCGCCTCAGTTTCAAAAATCTCACAAATTATTTATAATTCGCTGGCGAGTCTGGAATGTCTCTCTGTCGCACGCGAGCCTCTCCCCGGGCGTGCTGTTAGATGAAACGTTGGTCACTCCAACACTGTTTTACTCATTATGCACACGTGGTGACACGGCGCTTTGAAATTATTTGCTGGGAATTGTGTTGCCATGAATGTCTACCGTGCTATTAGTGCAAAAGGATAACCCTAAAGAAAGTGAGAATATCAAATACTCATCATTATTCTGGCCAGTGGATCAAGTCTGTCTGAAGACGTAAGCTCAGGCTCCAGTAACAAATCACTGGCTCTAGTCATGTTAAAATTCCAGATATAAAAAGGTAGCCAAAATGAGGTGCAAAGGTCGTGCCTGTTCACTGGGGTGGTGGGGGGTGCTTTTGTGCCCTCCGCAGGATTTAGGATCTTCATCGAGGCACGCAGATCGGATGGTGGACATGCAGTCTTCTTGGGGTTCTGGTTTTTAAAAAAAATCGGTGGAATTTACCCCGACTTTAAGACGTTAAATGGAAAGGCATTCCTTAAGCAGAGTAACCCAGTGACTGACAGCATTCGACAGCAGCCCGAGAGGTATTGCTCCACCCCCTAGTCAGGAGGCCGGTTTGGAGTGAGCAGGAAAGCACATTTTCTTTCCGCCTTGATGTATTACAGATGCATTTTTATTTTGCTTTTGAAGGAGGAGCTAGATACACCCCCATACACTTTCGGTTTGGCCTCTTGTGGGTGCTCTGTGTGTGAGTGCGCTGTTGGTGAGCGGGGGGAGTGCGTGGTCGTTTGTGAGTGTGTCGGGGGCAGGGGGTCGGCGGCCAGCGGGGTGGCGAGCGACCTGTCCGGGAGGGGCGCTGCTTTGGCGGTGAAGGGGGGGGGGCACGAACAACAGACATCATTTTTAACCACAATAATTTAGGGCTTTATGGAAACTGGGATAGGGGAGTCTTGCAGAAGAAAATCAGTCACCCAGTCCTCGCATGACCCTTAAGAAGCTTTGAAATTTGCTTGTTTCGACGAAACGGTGTGCTTGTTAAAGGTCACAAGGCATTTTTCACAGAATATATTTCTTGCATTGCACAAATATGAAATATGAATGAATGAATATTAAAAATTACCAGGGCTCTCAAAGGTGATTCATTAAAATCTTCCCGGATGTGCTGAGACAGTTTACAATAAGACTCTAGTCAGGTTTCGGACTCTTTTTAGGCAAAGTCTGTAATGTCTTTAATTAGTGAGACTGTCAGCCGAGCACGACAGAGATCAGAGGGTGTCTGAAGGTGCTTTGTGGTGCGGGGCGAAGCTTGAGAAACAGCAGACCTGTTGTAATCTTCGGCGTCATGTCGGCCAATATTTTCCTTTGGACGTGTCACGCTGTGTTAAGTGAAATAGTTGTTATTTTTTCATTCTTTCCTTTCTGTCATGAGAAAGTAGGAAAGTTGGATTTCAGGCATTCAGTCATACTGCCCGTAGGAGAGCCTGACACACAAACGGGTCTCTCCCTTCGGTTTCCTTCTCCTCAGAAGGGTGCCAGCTGAAGCCTGGCTGGCATGATCAGGTTGGGGGGTCTTCATGCCATGGGGGGGTTGGGGGGGGGGTGATGTCACTGGCAAGGCAAGACGCATGAAAAGTCATGCAAATGCCGTAATGCATCTAGTGGAGTAAGGAACCCCCCCCCTCAAAAGGCCACCCCCCACAAATGGCACTTGGGGCAGTGTACACAACTCGACAGCTGATGGCTCTATAGGGTCTGGCGTGACACCTGCCCACTAGCGTGTGCCCCACCGCTGCCACCACTGCTCCCAGGGTGACCCGTTACGGAGCAGCGGGGCTTTGGAGCGGGTCTCCCTGCCTTAGCCGCTCCAAACGAGCCGTGCTGAGGTTGCTGGCTTCTTCAGGGACGTTGGATCGCCGCAGCATTAATGGCTGACATTCGCCTCCGCCGCTTTCTTTTTCGCGGCGGGGATGCGCCCCAGGACCGCCCCGGTGCCAGGTTTCATGTCAGCTTACCTGCTGAGCTCCATTGTTGTGTCTGCCGGCGTACCTGTTAGATCTGCTCTGCGTAACCCGATAGGAGCAGCTATGGTCTGACAGCTGTATCAGGCCCAGATCATGGATCCCCCCATGGCCGCCCTGCCCTCCCCCCCCGCGCCTGTCGCCCCCGCCTGGCTGGGCGGCTCGGGTTTCCACCGCAGCCTTGCCGCCCTCCCGGGGGGGCGACTACACCAGGGTACAGGATATGGAAATAATGTGACTGCAGTACTTCCACCATGCCTCCAAAAATCAGGTTTTGTGGATTGTTTATTTTAGAGGGGGGGGGTTACGGTTGGGGATGGG
>JAODKL010000009.1:9201039-9240484 GCA_026780765.1 Petrocephalus schoutedeni
GGGGCTGTGCTGTAGGGCCCTGAGGGGGCTGTGCTGTAGGGCCTTGAGGAGGCTGTGCTGAGGGGCCCTGAGGAGGCTGTGCTGAAGGTCCCTGAGGGGACTGTGCTGTAGGGCCCTGAGGGGGCTGTGCTGAGGGACCCTGAGGAGGCTGTGCTGTAGGGCCCTGAGAGGGCTGTGCTGAGGGGCACTGAGGGGACTGTGCTGTAGGGCCCTGAGGGGGCTGTGTCACAGGGCCCTGAGGGGGCTGTGCTGTGGTGCCCAGAGGAGGCTGTGCTGTGGGGCCCTGACAGCGTGGGGTGAGGTGGGGTGGGGGGACAGCGTGGCTTTTTGAGCTGCTTTATAACAAGGTGACGGTCACAGGCACAGTGCACTCTGAAGAGGCCTGTCTGTGTCATGGTTTCATTCTTGATCCAGCCAAACATTAATTAGACAACAATGGAATCAGCAGCTGGGCAGTGCAAGTTTTCACTCCTTAGGATAGTAAAAGGATTGCAATAGATAGTAGACTAAGGCTGTCACTATCAGTTATATCAGCAATTGAGTAATCTACTAATTAATTAATTTCTGATTCATTGAGTAACCGTTTATAATCCAATACAATATAATAAATAGATAGATAGATCAGTAAAATTTGGTGGAAGGCAGGAACCAACCAACCATTACAAGATCACAAATACAGTCATTTTAAGGCATTTTAGGTGCATGTTTCTGGAAACTAGAGACAGCCACAAAGCCATGCCCACACGGGGTGAACACGCAAACTCCACACACACCGAGCGGTAGTGTGCAGCTACCCGCTGCACCATCGTGCCGCCCTAACCAGCTGGTATGGTGTGTGGTGCTAAAAACCACATGGCATTTCATGCATCTCAAGGACCGCGATAGTCTGCTGTGTTCAAACCATCAATATGTTGCACTAAAACATTTCTGGTCAGTGAAAGGAAAGAATTTAGCAAGCTTTTCTAATGAAAATGAAAATCGAGTATATTTTAGGAGAGCAGTGTAAAGCTTTGCTCGAGTTCAGCGTGCACTGGGCGAGACAAACGCAATCATTCTCCTCCGTGTTCTTTGACTCATCAATCATGCGTTGCGTTTGTGAGAAATTAAACAAAATGAATGAGAAAAGTGAACAGGAACTCGTCAGAAAGTATCGTTATGGAAATATTTTACATTTTCTAGAAACAACATTGAGCAAAAGTGATTGTCGGCACTTTTATGTGTCTTTTGGCACAGCTAACGGCAGCACCAGCAACTTACCTGACCGACCTTTTTGGTAGATGAATCCTGTTTTATGTAGTTCATTTTCTACTCTTAAAATGTCCTGAAAACATCAAACATCATTCAGCCCTACTCAAAACACAATATATTGTCAAACTTATATTATATGGTTAAAATGTACTACATTAAAGTCACCTTTAAGATATATTTGCATTGCAGTCATTCTGTGGTGATATTTAAGTGCTGCTTTGCAATACCAACAGAGGACTGCTTTTTCACTCACTGTTAATGTGTAGCACTAAAGGTTACAAACAGCTGATACTTTTGCTCTTTATTTTCGTCGTCATCCGCTACACAACACCTCCCTTCCACCATATTGCCGAATAAACAAGAAGAATTTTACTTGGTGCTTTAATTGATATAATGAGCAGAGTGTGAGCAGAGGCTGAGTGCAGAGTGAGAGGAGGGTGAGCAGAATGTGACTAGAAGCTGAGTGTAGGGTGAGCAGAGTTGAACAGAGAGTGAGCAGGGTGTGAGAGGAAGGTGAGTAGAGTGTGAGAGGAGGGTGAGAGGAAGGTGAGCAGAGGGTGAGAGGAGGGTGAGCAGAGTGTGAGAGGAGGGCGATCAGAGGGTGAGAGGAAGGTGAGCAGAGGGTGAGAGGAGAGTGAGCAGAGTGTGTGAGGAGGGTGAGTGGAGTGTGAGAGAAAGGTGAGTGGAGGGTGAGCAGAGTGTGAGAAGAGAGTGAGCAGAGTGTGAGAGAAGGGTGAGCAGAGTTTTAGAGAAGGGTGAGTGGAGTGTGAGAGAAAGGTGAGTGGAGGGTGAGCAGAGGGTAGCAGAGTGTGGGGCTGTATTTGGCAGCATTGTCCCTTTAAGGCGCGGGCTCGCTGGAACCTGCGTGAGCTGCTCTTGTTTTATTGTAGACAATTGAGGGCTGTAATTATGTCAGAGCCAAATTCTTTCAGATGCTGAGAGTAAAGCGTGTTCCCCTTCGGTGGCGGGCCGTAACGCAGCCTGAGCTGCGCAGGAGCTGCGAGGGAGGAATGTGCTCATGGTGCAGTGCAGTTTCAGGGGCGGCGGCTGTGGCGGGGGGCTGACAGGTTTTACGTGGGAAGTGAGGAGGGAGGTTTGTCTGAGCTACGAGGGGGCCTGCATATGGGCACCCTTAGGGGCTGTCTACTTACAGCCAGGGCAGGCCCAGCCCCACTGCGGTGTGTGTGTGTGTGTGTGTGTGTGAACAGGTTTTACTATACTTGTGAGGACCAAAGAACCTCACAAGTATAGCAAATCCTCAAAAAATGTGAGTAGTTAGGCCATTTTTTCGGTCTTCATTTCAGACTTTATTTTATAAAAATGTGTCAATGCAATCAAAAAAGTAAAAATGCCAAAAGCCTTGTATTTGGGTTAGTTACTTATGGTTATGGTTAGAGCAGGCTAAGGGCTAACGGTGTCATGATTGGGATTAGGGTTTTTCCCATAAAAATGAATGGATGGTCTTCACTAAGATATGAATACAACCGTGTGTGTGTGTGTGTGTGTGTGTGCATGCACGTGCGCACGTGTGAATTTCTCGCGGCAAACTCAGCCGACACCCATTTTCATGGGAAACACAAAATTTGAGCTTTGCATTTGTCATCCTCTTCCAGGCATGCAGAATTTGGAACAAAAAGAGCAGAAAAAACATTTATTTCTGTTTGTAACCTTTATTTCCCTTGAAAAGTGCTTTAAAAGTTTTATTACTCATAGAAAAAACAGGTGCAAATTTTGTGCACCCGCAAAAGCTCTATAAATCCAGTGCTCGACTTAGCTAAGGAAAGGATGAGGGCAGTTTGGTGTGTGTGTGTCTATGCCTGTGTGTCTGCGTGTGTGTGTGTGTGTCTGCACGTGTGTGTGTGTGTGTGTCTGTGCATGTCTGCGCGTGTGTGTGTGTATTTATGTCTGTGCGCATGTGTGCGTGTGTGTGTGTCTGTCTGTTAATGGGAGGCCAGTCATTAAGCCCAGAGAGGGCTGAGAATGAAAGGAATGGGGCCACAGGCCCCTGCTCTAAATCCTCTGTGTCAATAGAGTCTCTGAAGCAAAATAATGGCATCAGTCTGTGTGCGAGTTAATCGAAGCTGATAGCAGGAAGGCTGGGGGCTGAGCAGGTCGCCGGCTTACGCTGAGCTGTCAGGGAGCTGAATGCCGTCCCTGGGCCTGCGGGTGGGGGTGGAGGGGGGCAGGTGGGGGAAGGGAGGACCCCCCGCCTGGGCTGCTCACCCACCAGACCCCCACCTCGTCAGGAATGCAGGGGGAGGGGTGGGATGTTGAGCCGGCGTTGACTTTTTATGGTAGAATTTTCCCCCTGGTTGAGCCTTTCTCTGAAGGTGAGTTCTTCTGAACAGAAAGGCTTCGTGCAAAGTGTGCAGAAAGTGTGATGGAGGGGGTTTGCACGCTATGAGTATACTCACGGCAGCACTCGACGGTGAATGTGTCGGATTCACTTTGGGAAATAGCTGCTCTTGGCTCAAGTGTGACGTGACAATGCTGGAGTCGCAGTGCAAAGGGGGGGTATCCCTGCAGGTTAGCCTTTCTGGGCCAGTTGCACTGCGCCCACCCCCAACTTGTCGCTGTGTTCGCTATGTTGCTCTTTTGTCTCCACCTGATGCATTGTCCCAGTGAGCTGAGCCCTTTAATTAAAGCATAAGGGACTCCACAGAACACACTGCAGTTCGCACTGGCCTCACTGGCCTCGCTGGATGCAGTTAGCCTCAGTGGGGATGCAGGGTAGAGTGCACCTCCACCTTGCGTCCTGCTTTAAATAGGTTCTGATTACGATTCCCCGGTCGGCTGTCCTGTCTCGCCTGCTTTGACAGCGGGCACGGCTGGGGCCGCTGTGGTGCCGCAAACAGGATCCGTGGCCACCGTCCGCGGAGGTGTTGGGTGACAGCTCGAGGGTGCGGGGGGCATGCGGGGGGAGAGCTACCTAGGGTGGAGAGGCATAGAAAGGCGGCCTTCTGGTGAGGCCCGGCCTTCTGATGCCCCACTTGACTGTTTATTCTAGCAGCGAGTGTGGTGCCGTGTTTATGTGCCACGTTGATTTCCTTCCATAATTATGGCTAGTATATCTGCCACAGATGACAAAAGCGGGCTGTTAATCCCTTTAAATTGAACTCTTTCCTTTAGCTGGGCTCGTGTGCTGACTTGGAGAGAATAACCTGAGTAGTAGGCAGCATTGTTCTTTTGTGTGACACGCCTCCCTCCCTCTCTCCCTCCCTCCCACATTCCCCTCTTCTCCCGCAGACGCCAGCATGTCTCCGGAAGCGCCCAAGCAGAGCCACTGGTGCAGCGTGGCATACTGGGAGCACCGGACGCGGGTGGGTCGCCTCTACGCAGTGTACAAGCACTCGGTCAGCATCTTCTACGATCTACCTCAAGGGACGGGCTTCTGCCTGGGCCAGCTGAGCCTGGAGGAGCGGGGCAGCAGCGTGCGGCGCACCCGCGGCAAGATCGGCTACGGCATCCTGCTGAGCAAGGAGGCCGACGGCGTCTGGGCCTACAACCGCAGCCAGCACCCCATCTTCGTCAACTCGCCCACGCTGGACGCCCCCGGCTGCCGCAGCCTCGTCGTCCGCAAGGTGATGCCCGGATTCTCCATCAAGGTCTTCGACTACGACAGGTCATGGCTGCTGCGGGGCGTGGCCGAGCCGGACTGCCTGGACGGGCCGTACGACCCGCACAGCGTCCGCATCAGCTTCGCCAAAGGCTGGGGACCCTGCTACTCACGGCAGTTCATCACCTCCTGTCCCTGCTGGCTGGAGATTCTGCTCAACAACCACAGATAATGCCCACAACCGCCTCACCCGCGCAAACTATCCCAAATATCAGCTACCTAGATTTAATATAAAGTTTTATATATTATATGAAATATATATTATACTTGTAAATAGCGGAGTCATTTTTACAATGTAATTATTTATGTATGGTGCAATGTGTATATGGAACAGAGGAAAACGGAATCCAGAAAATGCACTTTGGATTTTATATAGATATATATGTATGTATATACATATGTGTGTGCGTGTGTGTGAGTGTGCGTATGTATGTATATATATATTTGTGTGTGTGTGTGTATGTGAGTGTGTGTGTGTATGTGTGTGAATGCATTTACACACACATACAGAATCTTTCAATACCAGTTTGAAAAGTTATACAGCGACAATAAAGTGATCCTGGTTCTTGGTGTACGGTTTTCATATATCAAAACCCAGAGAAAAAGCTAACACCATTCACACATTGATAATAAAGTATCTGCATTATGTTTGCTTCCGTCTCTGCCTTTCATTGATTCCCCTCCCTCCACACTGACTGAAACCTGTAAGCACAACAAGGGCCGTCCCAGGTGCTGGATAAGGAGATGGGCACCGTTCCTTCAGATGGGATGTTCATCTTCAGACGTACAGTACATTGCAGAGAAGCACAGGGAGGTCAGCTAGAGAAACTCGGGGTGGGATGCTACTCTGACCAAGGGCAGTCTGTTGTACTCATTGTACTTGTATTAAACGTTTAAATGAAACACGTAAAGTCAGCCAAGAGGTCTGCTAACACAGAACCTTGTTAACAAAGAAGTTCACTAACACAGAGACCTGCTAAAGGAGAGGTTAGCTAACGTAGAAGCCTGCTAATTGAGAGGTCTGGTAACACAGAAGCCTGCTAATAGAGAGGTCTGGTAACACAGAAGCCTGCTAACAGAGAGGTTAGGTAACATAGAAGCCTGCTGACAAAGATATTCACTAGCACAGAGACCTGCTAACGGTGAGGTTAGCTAACATAGAAGCCTGCTAATAGAGAGGTCTGGTAACACAGAAGCCTGCTGACAAAGATGTTCACTAACACAGAGGCCTGCTAACAGAGAGGTCCGCTAACATAGACGCCTGCTAGCAAACATATTCATTAACACAGAGACCTGCTAACCATGAGGTTAGCTAACATAGAAGCCTGCTAATAGAGAGGTCTGGTAACACAGAAGCCTGCTGACAAAGATGTTCGCTAACACAGAGGCCTGCTAAGAGAGAGGTCCGCTAACATAGGCCAGCTAACAGAGAGGTCCGCTAACATATTGGCCTGCTAACAGAGAGGTCTGCTAACATATTGGCCAGCTAACAGAGAGGTCCGCTCACATATTGGCCTGCTAACAGAGAGGCCCGCTAACATAGGCCAGCTAACAGAGAGGTCCGCTAACATAGGCCAGCTAACAGAGAGGTCCGCTAACATATAGGCCTGCTAACAGAGAGGTCCGCTAACATAGGCCAGCTATCAGAGTGGTCCGCTAACATATAGGCCTGCTAACAGAGAGGTCTGCTAACATAGGCCAGCTAACAGAGAGGTCCGCTAACATAGGCCAGCTATCAGAGTGGTCCGCTAACATATAGGCCTGCTAACAGAGAAATCCATTAGCACAGGTCCACTAACATGGAGATACACTAAGAGAGAAATCCATGCATATATGCTAGTAACCAAAATCCCAGCAGAAGGAAAGCAGAACTCCAGCGCAGACTTAGA
Source organism: Petrocephalus schoutedeni (assembly GCA_026780765.1). Classification (NCBI taxonomy): domain Eukaryota; kingdom Metazoa; phylum Chordata; class Actinopteri; order Osteoglossiformes; family Mormyridae; genus Petrocephalus; species Petrocephalus schoutedeni. The sequence continues at coordinate 9,207,793 of JAODKL010000009.1, forward strand.
TCAAGAAGGAAGAAGAGATTCCCTACAGCTTCAAAAGAAATGCTGTAAGTGGCTCTGCTGTATGGCCACTCTGCAGCCTGGAGGCCCCCGCCTCCTAACCTGTCTCACACACAGATCTCCCCGGCAGCCCCACCGCACACTACCTGTGTTTGCGGCTTCTCTCAGGCCTCACTGCTACCTTTTCCCTCTCCGAGGAATGTTCTGCTCCGGCCGCAGAGACGGCGGCCAAAATTCGTCACGTACACCCCTAAACGCTCAACTCTGAAATTTAGTTCTTCAGAGGCCTTTGGGAAATCTATTAAACTGCAGCCAGAATGGATGTGGTGGAGCTGACTTCCTTTCTAATTGTGGGTTTGGGCTGTCTGAATGGAGGGAGACACGCTCTTCCCTGCCAGCAGCAAACGGGAGATCAAGCGCGAGGGAAAGGAGGAGGAGGCGGCGGAGAAAAAACATCCACTGTTCGGTGTCTTCGACAAAAACAGGGCAAGAAATATGCAGCGAGGTTAAAAGCGGCATCCTTTCTGCGGGGCGGGGGCATCCAGGCAGACTCCTGCACACCCTTTGCAGCAGCTGTCAGGCAGAAAAGGGCCAGTGAAGAGCTAGGATAACAAATAGCTTAAAAATGTGTCTGGAGTACAATGTTTACAGTCAGGGATAAAGGTGGGCGTCCAAGCGCGGGTAGGATTGTCAGTGTGGTCAGCATCTGGGGCTTCTGCTGTCCTTTCTGCTGCGAAGCTCATATGTCTGCGTTTAGTCTGCCACCCAACCAACCGTAGGCCAGACGCACACAGCACTCCTTTTCCTATTCTTCACAGAGCTAGTTGGGGGGACATTACCCAGTTCTTTTGTTTCAGTTACTGTGTGGGGAGAAAAGGCCCAAATTACTACTGGAAACAAACTGGTAGGCTATTATATTGGGTAGCGAGAAACCGAAGCGCATAGCTAACAGATTACATAGCGAACCGCAGCGGCTACACGGGCCTAAATAGCCTTCGATGGCTGAGCTATGGTGTTTACAGCGCATTCAGCTGCATCTTGGGAAAAGCATCCTGTTTTTTCTATCAAAAGCAAAAAATACTTGCGGCAGTTTTTATTACTTAGTCGTGGGGTTCAGGAGAATGGAAGAGGCTTGTAAACACATGGTGCTGTTTAAGAGGCTGCTGCTTACACTCGCCACGGAAGACGGCCATGCCGCTAACCCACAGACCTGAGCGGTATCTCGCTCGCCCCTTTCGGAGGACCTCTGTGACCTTCAGAGCAATACTGGGCTTTCACAAGCCTGAAACACACAAGCCAAATTTATCTTCTGCTTGAACGACATGTGCAGAAAATGTACGGCTCTAAAATTGTTGCACGTCTCCAAAGCTGAATCATAAGGTTGACATCCGTAAGTGACAGGTGACATGCCTACATGACCACACAGAGGAAGGGTGTCCTCAAAATGGACAATTCACAGAAATTATTTAATATATATAGGTGGTGTCACACCCACATTTTTTCACAATTTTGTTGTATCGCTGTCCTCATCTTAAGATTGAAGAAACGCAAGTCGAACCATCATAAACTGAGGAACATCTGTAATTCAACTAGCACAAAGAGAAACATGCTAGGACGTTCTGTGAGTTACATGTTTTCAATGTATTGAAATGATTTGGTAACTAAGATGATTCTCTAGTTTTTCTTGCTCTAACTGTTCTTTTAAATTCCTCTGAACATCTAGCTATATCAAAACACCTGAAGATGCAGATCACCAAGAGGCAACATACACAATCGGTTAGCGATTATTACGACACGGCCTGATGCAGGACGTCAAAGCCGCGTCGAATACGCCAGAGCTGAGCCGGGGTCTCTTCTGTGCCAGCTTCTAATCTTTTCTTTTTGGTTATGCCAATAAGATAAAATTAAATGTTTTAATCTTGACTTCAGCCACAACAAATGCCTTGTCTTTTGAGGGGCACAGGCTTCATTTCATCCGAAATTGATAATTTTGCTCTGCAATCCATTTTTCACCCTCCTCCGCGATCACGGGCATGCCGAGTCTGATGGGAACGCACGTTAGGTTTGATAATGGCTTCTTGCTACATTTCCAAACGTTTACTGCATTGAACTTTAGAGCTCTTTGTTTCTCCGTTTGGATTAGCTGTTATCCCCGTTTCTATTTTAACGCTGGTGTGTGCACTGGCCTGAGCGCTCGCAATCCGAGAGCTTTTAATTATTTTCCTTTCTCGAGATTCAAAGAGGCATATTCCAAATGAAACAGATCTCAGCTGCTTTCTATAAGTTCTCTGGCCTCAAAGAGGTCTGCGGTGGGGCGAACTCCTAATGAACCAGAGCCATACAGCTCGCTGCCTCTGCGGTGCCCCTACATACCTGATAGGCTCGCACCATTTCGCATTTTCCGACACAACACACAGAAATCAAAGGGCTCGACCCTTTGTGAAAAGTGATAACCGTTGTGTACAAAAAATCTAATATAAATAAATAAGCCGGTAAGAAGTTTGGGGTGGTTAATAAATGCTAAGTGCCAGCACCCCTTATCAGTCTGGCACTATTTGATGCGTTTGCTTGTAGCGAATGACCATACATGTGAATACTGGGAATCCTTTGACTGTCAGTTCTCTGTATTGCCACATTTGAACATCCTTACAGAACTCCAGCCGGGAATCTCCTCCAAGGGAAGGTTCAGAGGGGCAGCACAGTGAATCAGAGGGAGGCACAGTGAATCAGATGGAGGCGCAGTGAATCTGAGGGAGGCACAGTGAATCTGAGGGAGGCACAGTGAATCAGAAGGAGGCAAAGTGAATCTGAGGGAGGCACAGTGAATCTGAGGGAGGCACAGCGAATCAGAAGGTGACATAGTGAATCAGAAGGAGGCACAGTGAATCTGAGGGAGGCACAGTGAATCAGAAGGAGGCAAAGTGAATCTGAGGGAGGCACAGTGAATCTGAGGGAGGCACAGTGAATCAGAAGGTGGCACAGTGAATCAGAAGGTGGCACAGTAAATCTGAGGGAGGGACAGTTGCCTCACAGCTCCAGTGTTGGGAGTTTGTGTGTTGGCAGCTTACGTGTTTGCCCTGTGTTGCGTGGCTGTCTTCTGGGTACTCGGGCTTATTCCTGCAGTCATTAAATGTCCAGAGACATGCAGTTCGGGTAACTGGCATCTCTAATTTCCCTTAGTATGCATGTGTGCCCTGCGATGGGCTGCAATCCAGTACAGCGGGTTCCCCTGCTCTGAGCTCCACCAATCTGGTGCAGTATAAGATGAGCAGATAATATGAGGAAGACTCATTTAGTTTAGTATAAAATGCATCAAATATGCAATCATTATGAGGTATATGCATTCATTCATATATAATATGAATATTTTACCTTAAATATATGTATACATTTTCATGCATTCATAGGCATAAAAACCTTTCAAAGTATCGTCCTCTTCAGTCATGCTAGTACTCTTCAGTAATGCTTTACACTGTATATAATGTATATAATGCATTCATAGTGCATTCAGTGCACTTTCATAATGCATTTATAGAACAGTCTTAAGCAGCAGGTAAGTATACCTCAACCATCCTGCCATACTTTAGTAGCTTTAATATACATTACATATACATAACTAACATTATAATTGTATTAATGTATAGTAAATCTTCTGTGTATGTGAAGATGTTAAGGTAAACTTACTTGTTACTTACTACTACTTGTTATATGAATGCATGAAGGTGCAGTTAATGTAAAGCATTACCCAGTCTTCTGTATCCTTCTGTCCTGCTACCGAAAAGAAAAATTGTATTTTTTGCAATGGAAAATGGATGGATGGATAATCTCTTAGTCTTCTCTCTCTCTCTCTCTCTCTCTCTCTCTAGTGTCTTGCAGGAAACAGCAGGAACGTATCCTGGGGAAATGCTGCTTGTGGCCCCAGACAGAACGGATTGATCCGCAGGGAAAAACAGCAGCGCTGCACAGCTGTCAGGCTACTGTGGCCACCCCTCTTTCAGGAAGCAAGCCGTGCAGCACATCTGGAGAGTGAAAAGCTGTGAAGCAGCAGCATGTCTTAAGAAGCAGCGATAACCCACGGATCGCACGCGCCATTCCCTGTCATCTCTCTCGTTCACGAGGACAGCCCCGAAAGACTCCTCACCTCAGTTTCACTGATCCCCCGGGTCTAAGACAAGTCTCTGTCCCCCACTTGTACCTGCAGGAAGCCTGACAATGGCCGACGTACCATGTCCAGCACCTGAAGTGTCGGTTTAAATAACCTTTAAGTGGATTAAGAGTCTACACTCTTATGCTGTGTGAAAATGCACACACAAGGAGAACCTGTATTAGAGTCAAACCCACAATCCTGAAGGTCACATCTTCTCCCTGTGATTTCTAACTTCCCACCTGTACTACGATCCTGTAGGTGTGAGGTCACATCCTTTCCCTGCGATTTCTAACTGCCCACCTGTACCACGATCCTGTAGGTGTGAGGTCACATCCTGTCCCTGCAATTTCTAACTGCCCACCTGTACCACAATCCTGTCTTTGTCTTTTTATATTAACCAAATATGGGGAAACGTGAGCTTCACAAGTAATCATTATTTATTATTTTGCTGTAGCAGGGGGATAAGACTCTCATCATACTGTGAAGAATATATGGCTCATTCAGAAATGTGGAGTCAGCATACTGACATAAGTTAATTGCGACTGATTATTTTTGCACATTATACTGGAACTTCAACACTTATCTAGTTCGCAGGGATGAATCACTCAGAGATTCTCATTTGCTAGTTATGTAGAAATTTGTGCTTTACCTGAGCACTAGTACCAAGGGCGTAACTTTGGTTTGAACATTGGGGGGGTTGAGGTCCTCACCCATTTAGGGGGAGACATGATTATTGGGGGGGTTGTATTAGCCGGATCTGATTATTGGGGGGGTCATGACCCCCCTAACCCCCCCGGAAATTACGCCCCTGACTAGTACCACTAGTGGATCGGGTTTGCAGGCTTCTTCCTGGGAGAGTGGGTTGTGCCTGTCAGCATCTTGAAAACTGGTGCTTGTGGCATTCAGTGCTTTTATGAATAAACAATGAATTTTGTCTTGTTTATGTTAGCTGTCATGTCTACTTGCGAAATGCATAACAATGCACACACAATGGTATTTGTACTGTAGCTGGTGCTGCAGCCCTGTACTGGCCGGGCACCTGGAACATGGGTGGATGGTGCAACTCTCTAATTTAGAAATTGTATCTCTCAGAATCCAACTGTTTCTGCAAAAACCTGTTAAGTAGCTCCGCTCCAGACCTCCAGGCTGTTTAGTGGAAGCTAAAGCCTGTCACTTTTACTGAATTTGATCCTTTTAATGACAATATGTATCAAGAGTTATTTATATTATGGCAGCAAATCCTGTGAAATCCCATTCTATCCAGGCTTGTGGTTCAGTTTTGGCAGATTGTGTGTTTTTGAATTTACGCAAACTTGCGAGGAGCCCATCTGCTCATTGCATCACCAAATATTGCGATATAGCTATTCATCTGTTTATATATTGATCTTTGGGCACAGATATCTTCCAGGCAGCTCATTAGTCTCCCTGGTCCACGTTTCAAAGTTCGTTTTAGTGTCTGAGCGCCATATTATGCTAATTAAGAACCTTTGAATGTGCGCAAGGAAAAGTACATGGTGAACCGATTCCGCCTCATTGCATCACTGGCATACTTTGAAAATTATTCTTACTTGTTTAAACTGGAATTCTTTAATTAAGCGAAAGCCAAGACCTCTGCTCTTAACGTATGTTTTCCACTCAATTATTCGGACCCATTAGGAGTCCAGAAAGGCACATTTACCAGTGGAACCTTGGCATATCCAGGAAATGTTTTTTTTTTTTTTTTGCTTGTGTGCTGGTAATGTGTTCCATATTGTGACTTTAAATGGGGTGGACTCAGGAAATGCAGTCACATCGCCCTGCTTTCCAAACTTCCACTCTGTGGTTTGGCCCACAGCGATGTCAGTGCCGTGTACTGCTGCTCCGGGCCGGCGCCGATACTGGGGTTGCTTCCGACGGGAGCCCTGATCGCCGCTGCTGCGCCCGCTGCTGTGCTGGCTTCTTCCCGCTTGCTTGCCAGATCTTGCCTGGATCTTGCCTGGATCTTCTCTGACTGCGGCAGAGCAGTGTGCAGCAGTGATCTCTGGCGTCACAGCTCTGGAAGCTCTCCTGTAGTATTAAATACTTAAAGTTTCCATTTTGCTTGCGCTGATCATATGTAGGTGGCTACATTTTTCCATTAAGCATATTTATTTTACACAAGTAAGGTTATGAGGGAGTCCTGATGTGGGATCCCTGCACATGCTTGAGTGCTGAAGTTAGATACTTACGCATCTACAGTGTAGCAGAATGGGGCCTTGCACCTCCATCCCTGTGACTTCATCCCTGTGTTTGCATGTTCTCCTCAACTTCACACAGGTTTTGAGCCCCAAATATATGAAATCCACTCAACTGGCATCTGTGGAATTTCTCTCCCATACGTCCACTTACTCTGGACAGGGTGACAGCGAAGCCGGTAGCCCACCCCAATACAGTAAGGCACCTACACACACACACTATCACACTATAGGCAATTTCGAAATGCAGTTAGCAGAAACTAATGAGCCAGCATGCTGCCCTCAACATGGAATTAATGTACTTATAGACACCCCATGACTGTAACCAGGATTAGCATTTGGAGAATTGACGGATATATATATATAATCACGAGAGAGATGAATTCATTTTGTTGTTTTTATAAATTAAGGAAGAGCGCTGTAAAATCAATGTGAGAACCTATTTATATCAATCCATCGATTCCATATTTAATTGCTGACTGCCATTGGGATGAAAAGCAGAGTGCACTGAATAGATCGGGCCTGGAGGAAGCTTGGGAAGATCGTGATGGGGTTTCACTTTCCAAAACAGTGCACCACAGTGTACTTTGGTACTGACGTACCTGCCTTAAGTTTCCGGGGGCTTGTGCATAGGTGTTTCCTACCAGTGGCCCACACTCACCCGCTGGCTTGTTATTCTCCTATATTCTGCCCTTGTAGTAACTGTCTCAGGGCTGTTTGGCGCTGTGGCCTGTGTGGCGAGCAGTAACCTCTGCTTTAGGGGTTATTAGTACAGAAGAGGAGATTCTAATGAGAGGCATAGGGAGAGCTGAGGCCTGCTGCATGGTTTCGTCCCTGCCTCCTCCCAAGGGAGAGCTGAGGCCTGCTGCATGGTTTCGTCCCTGCCTCCTCCCAGGTCTGCGTCTTTTAGTCCGGGGTCTCTCTCTGCCAGGAATGCAGACCCTTTGTAGACCCAGAGTAACGCCCTCTCAGTATATCGAGGCGAAGACACATCAGATGGAGAATGTGAAGCACAACTCAGTTTTAAATAATCTGACTATTGGTGCCTCTTTTTAAGATACTTCTGATCACTTTACTGTTGTGAAATTTGTGAAAAAGGTGAATTCTTTAGGTAAAGACCGGCCATCTGATGAATCATTGGAGTGCACACTGTAACACGATTTTGTTCTCTCAGGAGAACCAGCTGATATGTCTCAGCTGTGCTTGGGCATCAGTTTACTTCATTTCATGTTCCGTTAAAACACGCACCCCTGTAGTGTAATGCGCAGCCGAGTTCTGTGGGTCCCCATGAATTATGGGTCCAGGCAGATTTGTTTCTCGCACATGCAGCTGCTGGAAACTGTAGCTTCCCACTTCCCACGCCGCAAAGACGCGATGGGTTAATCGATCCCCGGGAGGCGGAGCCGCCGCCGTGATGTGACGTGGCTCTGTGACCAATGACCTGCCCCCGCACTGTCCGCCCCCCCGCCGGCTCTCTCTCTCTATTCCTGCAGTGGTAGGGGCATCGGCTAGAGTCATAGGAAGGGTCTGCACCAAAACTGAAGTCTTTGGCCTTGACACTAAACAGTCTACATTTTATGCTTTACAATGATGTGATATTAAAGGAATAATATCATTTCACTCAAAAACCAATGACAACATTGCATTTGATTAAATGATTAACCTCATTTTAATGTGTAGAAAGTTCACGAACACAGCTAGTGCTGGATAAAATTAAGCTCCCACTGGGATAGATTATTGCGCACAGAAAGTTTTTATTTATTCATCTCTAGATGGAGACTGACACTTTAGAACAGTCCCCTCCATCATGATTTCAAAGCCGCATGCTAACCATCCCTAGGCATTGTTCTATTCTTTCTGGATATAATCCTAAAGAGTATTTACCGCGGGTTGTTTTTAGCAGGAAAATGGGTCAGTCAACACCGTGCTAAGCAATGCCTTAGCGTTTCAACCTCAGAGCTCTCAGAACTTGCCGGAGTCCAGCCGGGGCGCTGTGGGGACGCGCTGAGGTGCTTCTGGTACCTACTGGGCTGTTGCCGTGGAACATTTGTTGTCATGCAAAGAACACTGCGAGACAAAAGCGTCGTAGCATCTGGTAATTGTTCATTTATTTAGTGTGCGGCTGGAAGCTCCGGGCTGGCGTTCTCGTGGCCCGACCTTCAAAAGCCCATCAGTGTTTCTGATTACGGCTACAATGCCAGACCGCTTTCATTGCCGAGTGTTTGATCCCGTTGCTCGCCTGAAAATCAAAAAGAAAAACAAATTGGGAAAAATGCAGATATTTGGTACTGTCCTGAAATGGTAGTTGCACACACACACACACTTTGGTTTATATCCCCAAGTCACTATAACATCACACCTTGCACTGGCTTCTCCAGCCAGTAGGGGACACTGTGGAACACCATGGAACACTAACGTAGCGCTTCACATTTGCCATGTGCTGTTGACACGCTGCCATGCGATGGAAAGCAAAGCAGAAGGAAAGCATACAGGCTCTGGGGTGTGCAAACGCATTAGCAGTGAAACGGAATTACTGCACACCCCCAGAAAACACTGATTACATAGAAGGACCAATGAAATCATTCAGATATCCTGCTGAAGCCAGCAACTGTGTGCGTATCAGAAAGAGCCCAGGTCTAAACGCTGGTGCTCAAGAAAGACTCAACGGCTTGTAATTTAAAAAGTCGTTATATTATCTTCAATGGCTTGATAGAAATATGTTACTTGATGGGTATCTGCATTGACTGTGCCTCAGTGTTCTGCATTCAGGACTGAATCATGTGATTCCCGGAAAATTAGCTGATAATATTAGCCCCCCAGTAACTGCCACCCACGATCAGAAAAGTCTCACACGTTCTTTATTATTTGAGATATATGGACCATATTTCCCAGGAACATTATCGATAGTATTCTTTGAAAGCATCGAGGAATCACGTTAACTTTTCCCCATTGACAAATTGGCTTTTTGATCTAAAGTAATTTTGAAACCTGTTGCAAAGGAATGCGCTGCAGTAAATGGAATTGATCGATTGTGCGACAACAACATTTTAATGTGAGGCCTGTCTCAGGCCAAGATGAAGAGAAGAAGAGCCGCTACTCAGCAGCGATCAGCTGGCGTCTCGTCGAGCGCCATCGATGGGCTTTACAGAAGCATCGATTTCCCAGCTGATGATCCGGCAGGGCACTCGGCCAGCTGGAAGAGAGCTGGTCTCCCCGGCCATTGATCACTGCTGAGGAGGCCCGGAAACCTTCCCGAATTTAATATGGCAGACTCATTCCGGGAAGGGGCAGAGGAAGTATTTTTAGGGGCTGTAGGTTTAGGTGTTGTTCTGGATGCTAATTTAACTTTTGCAAAGTGAAGCCTACAAAGACAAAGAGAAGGGCGTGTTACCCTGGTCAAGACCCCGAAGGTCACACAGCTCTACACATCTGAGCATTTAGGGACTTCACAGTTATTATAAACATGACCCCAGAATTCTACAAGCTGTGATTTATGTTGCCGTCACTGATATGGAAACCATTTAGTAACAAACTATTACTAATAGCAGTTGTATATATGGGAAAAATAAATACTTGTAATCAAGATGTAAACTAAAACTGTACATAAAGATCATATATTTTGCAGCAGTTGCGTCTGTTGTCTGGAGTCTAATGATGAACAAAGCACTGTACCTTAGGCCAGTTGTCCTGCACAAGTCAAGAGTTTTTCACAGTGGCTGCGGTGATCAGTCAGTGGTGCCCCCACTGTGAATTTTGTTGTTTTTTCCCAGGATTCCAGATGGTTCCACACCTCAGAAAGCGGAGCTTCACTATAGCATTGTTGTAATCCACTGTAGAGCCGGCACTGGGCGCGCGCGCCGCCTCTGTGGCTGAAGGCGCACACCCTAATCCGGCCCCCGTTTGTTTGCCCCCATCTTCAGAGCACTCAGAAGCCGACTGTTTAGATTGTCCTCCATTGCCCCCCAATGACTGTGTTTAACGTGTTAATCTGCTGCTGTCTGTCATCTCTGTCCTCTTCGGGCCTCCGGTAAATGGGCTGCAAATGTTAACTCCTGTCAGCGTTGGCATGTAAGCACTTGGCTCTCATTCTCCAGGAGCAGAAAGAAAGTAGAACCACCTGCTGGGGCCTGCTGGATGTGAGGGCTCACGGCCCAGTGGCGCGCGTGCGGGCCGGCATCACCCGCCACTACCACCATTACTCACTTACTGTCCATTCAAGTCAATGTCACACCCAGCACATTCTACTACTGAATGTGTGGCAAACACATTTAAAAATGTACCTCAATCAGTGAACCACTTATCCAGCACAGGGTCCTGGTGAGCACAAGGTCTGTCCCAGAAGGCACAGGCCACAGGCATGGCCACACCAGCCTTTTCAGGGGCCCTAGAGAAAGCTTTAGTTGGGAGACCACTTCTCCCACAACACAGGTAATTGGGGGGCCCTGGGCAGCTGCCTGTTCTGCCTGTAGCTATAGGCGGCCAGGTTTCTGCCTGTGCATCGACACTGAAATTTCATCTGTGTGGTTTGATTTTTTTAATTCTAAAAATAAGTGTAAATATTAAAATTAATATTACAGATGAAATTAAAATTGTTTGTGATCATTCCTATTTATAAATCATATATATATATATATATATATTTCTTTTTTTTAATGACATTGTGTGGGTCCGCTAGTCCTGCCTAATTTAGTAGATCTGACCCCGGAAGCAGGACACCTGGGACAGGATGCTTGTTGCATTGCAGGACACACGCACAATAAAGGGGCTTTAGGGGCACAAATTCACCTAGCTGCATGTTTTTGGACTATGGGAGGAAATCAGAGTACCTGGTGGGAACACCCACATCACACGGAGCAGCTGCTGAAGGTGCTCCTCGCATTCAGCCTGGCCGTGAGAGAGCCCACGCCCAGTCAGAGCTGGTGGGAACCACGATGTTCCTGCAGCCATTAACGGGGGCAAGATCCTCCGTCAAGAATGAGCCCCCAGCCATAGCAGAGGTCACACAGAGAGCCTGGCAAATAGCGACAGGTAACTGCTGGGAGGGGGTTTTATTAGGGGCGGGAAAGCCTCTCAACTCCGACATCATTTATGGCAGTAAATAATACACTGAGAGGGGCTTTTTAAAAGCCTTTCAATCTTCTTCTTTGGTGTATATATATGACTCAGGAATGGTATTTGTGCAATAATAGGCTTTTCAAAACAAGTAGGCTACCTGTTCATGTGGTGCGAATAAATATTTTGGTGCAGGGCTTCTTTACGGTAGATCGAGAACGAGCAGTTATCAGCGCAGGGGAAAAAAATATCCTACACATTTACAGTATGTTCTACGAATGACATGCCACAGTACGCTTATAAATCAGTCAATCAGCAAACAGGCATAGCGGTGGAAAGCGGCGGCTCGGTGGAAAGACGCTGAAGTTGTTTTATTCATCGCTGCGAAGAGCCGCGACGCCTGCATCACCCGCCCCCCGCGCAAATGCATGTATTCACCGAATGAAGCAATCCAGTGTTTTAATATGAGTACTGTAATAAGTGCCCCGAGGGTTCCTCATAAGAACTGTAATAGCTGGCGTCTTGAAAAAGACAGAGAGAAGAAGATCCCTCTTGTTCTGATCCCTGCATTCTTTCGGGGAAATTGGCAAGCCGCGGCTCGCCTCTCCCGCTTACAAAGTGCGCAGCAAACCGGATTCATTTATTATTTTTTTCTGCTTCTCATGTAAAGATTTCCAAAATCTGTACTGATTTTATATGATCCGTCGATGATGCATAGGATTGTTCTATCACAGTCTGTTTTACAGCTATTTTAACCTTTGAATCAAAAAGGAAATCGTATGTGTCTGTTTTACGCTCTGTAAAGCCGTCTGTGCTGTGTTTGGCAGAGACTTTTAATCCGTTATGTGAAGTGCAATAATCATTTAATAATACGTACTTTACGTGACTTGATATGTACCTGATATAATTGTTTAGCCGGGAGTTTTGCACAAGTTTTATGGTGTTACTGTTTATCGCGAAGCAGCACAATAAACTGAGCATATCTACGATATTTAAAATATCTGAATGAAATATTCCAGTAGAACGGGGCAGGATTTTTCTGCATGTAACTCAGCACCGGCGTTATTAGATACGGGTGCGCTCCTCCACTTTCCGCTGCTTGTGCGTCTGAGAAAGTTTTCATTTCAATGAGAATGAATGGCACCACTTAGGAGTGCGGAGTAACCCGGTATGTAGCAGCGCACATGTCACCGTGATCCATTTAAAGAGTGTGTGAGGGCCATGCAGGCTGGGCGCACTGGCAGCAGCCGGCCCAAGCTGCTATATAAAATGTCAAAGAGCCGTTTTATTTTGTTTTGACTGGACAAATATTTGCGAGTCGATTTCGGGGGTTACACCTACAGACACTGGCTTAGCAGACAGTGGGAGTTTGTTTTGAGTCTTTTCATCTTTTCCTTCTCCCTCTATCTCCCTCCCTCTTTCTAGAGTTTTTAATATCAAAGTGCTCGGGCCTGACAGGGGTAGGCTTGGAACAGCGGGGCCTTTTGTTGGGGGCATTCTTGAACCGGCCAGAAACTACGAGAACCTGACAAGCCCCTTTTTGTGTGAAAGGGGGGTACAGGAGGGAAGGGGATAGGGTGTAAGAGGTGGGATGGAAGTGACTGGTCTGCTGTGCACAAAAGACATTTTTTTTTTGTTTGCGTCTGGTTTGCACAGAGGTTTGAAATTGAAGAACTTAATTTCAGAACGTCGCGGAGGCTGTGAGGATAGGGCAACACGGGCGCTGAGGCCAGCACGGTGGCTTTGCCAGCAGTGATGGTGCCTGACTGCCTCAGGGCTGGCTGGGATGTGCCTGTGTCTGCCTTATGCAGGGTATCTGTTTCCTTCAAACAAACCAGCTACCTGCATGCAGTTAGCCTATTTGACAGGCAAGTGGTAACCCCGAATGAGAAAGGCTACCCAGATACCTCGTCATGATCAGACGGGGCCAATATCTTAATTATTGTCCATCATGTCGCAAAATTCATCCACCGTGTCTCAGTGCATGTAGGAACAATGACGGCAATGATGAGGCGAGGATGAAGAGGTAGGGAGAGAGGCAGGGTGTAAAATGGACGAGGAAGAGGAGAACAGAGAACAAAGAATGAGGCCAAGGACAGAACAAGAGGAAATAAAAGTACAAGTGAATGAAAGAGGGAAGCATTGATTTGGTCAAATAATAAATTATAAATAAAAATAAAAAAACTGATATAAGGATGAGAATGAGCTTCCTTAGCCTGACGCTGGAGCTCAGATGGGTATGGAACAGAGAGTCATGTTTTCATGGTATTACGCTAAGCAGACTGTCTCACATTTAAATGCTCACCTGTTCTGTTTTTTGCCATTACTGACATTATAATATTCACTATCACTCTCAGAAAAAAAGGGTACCAATTTGTACCTTTGCTTGTCACTGGGGCTGTACCCTCAAGGGTCTTGTATCTTTGCATAAATGGACTATGAGGACCATTGGGGGTACATTAATGTTGTTTGTATCTTGGGGATTCATTTCTGTACCATATAAGGTGCAATTACCTACAGCTAAGGGTACAATTGGCAGACACTTGAGGGTACAGCCCCAGTGACAAGCAAAGGCAGAATTTGGTACCCTATTTTCTGACAGCATACCATGAATTAATTTAAAAATATGTATATATATAAGGGGAGACAGCTTATAAGGTTGAGCAAACTATCAGAGTGGAAAATGCATGAAGCCCAGAAGGAAATGGTCTTATTGCGCTCGGCTCAGTGAAAATAAACACATTATAGTTTCATTTATTTCATTCTGGGCTCCTTGTACAAAATGCCACAAAATGCAGTGGAAGCTGATAAATATCGGTAACTGCAGTCTGATGGACTGTGTTAAACAATCCTAAGAGCTTTCTTAAGTAATACTCGCGTTGTTTGTTTATTATATTAAGGTAATCTTTCTTCAGTACTTTCTCAGTAGCAAATAGCACTAGCAAAAATGCTCATAACAGCCCTTTCTCAGCAGAAAAAGCCATAATCTTGTAGGTTTGTGCATTGCTTTTTTCCATGGGCTCTTCTTAATTAAACAGATCCACCAGCCTCCAAGAACAGGAGTTATCCTGACTTGATTTTGAAAATAACAGATTTTTTTCCAAGGAATGTTAATTACACCCTTGACAGGCTTGTCAGTAAGTTCAGTGTAAATTTTGCTAGCAGTTACCAGGGGAGAATCATCCTCCTTCAAATCCCATAAAATGATGCAAATAGCAAACTATTTTTACAAAAACAAGACACGGGGCAAAATTAACCTCATTACGGTACTTAGTAATATTTTACTTTTGACAGGTTTCATAATAAAGTTTACGATCACATGAGCAAGTAATATCTGATGTCAGTTAGACTACGTCGTTAAAGTGGTGGAGGAAATATTTTCAGCACTCATGGGAAAAAAATACTTTGATAAAATGTTTTCATTATGTACAATGGGAACAATGGCCGGCTTTGAAGTGTGCTCCAATACAGATCTTGAACGTATTTTGCCCTGAGGCCCTCCTCTGTCATCCTCACAATGGAGTAAAAAAGGGAGTGGTCTGAACTTGGCCAAAGAGCTTCACTTTATAGTCCGCATTGTCGGTGAGGGGTTTTGTGACCGCTTGGGTCCAGTGACGTCAGAATCATTGAAAGGCGAGTATGGCCAGCTTGTGAGGCCAGCCGGGCTGGAGGTCAGCACCCGACCTCTGATAACCCCACAGGGACCGCAGATGACCGCTCCGCTCCCTGGGTTTGCTGCCATTAGTTTAACATTTTAAGGAATTTCAAATCCATTCAGAGAGCATGATTAGTTCTAGATGTGGATTTGAGTCTTTAAAATCAACTTATACTACATACAGCAATAATATAATAATAATAATAAATAATAATAATAAAATATCGACGTATCGACATTTGTTGGATGGGAGAAATTATTATGAATAGTTTTATAACAGAGGAAGTGCATTTAAAATATAAAGGTGCAATGTAATGCCAGTTTGGGGGTTAAATGGGACAGCAGGTGGGGTGATGGTTAAGAACATATATTCTTGTATTGCGACATCTCAGCAAACTACTTTTGAAGGGTCTGTGATATTATATTCTGCTGCAGATGAGCTGCTAAAAACGAGCAGGTTTACGCAGAATGTTTGTGGCATTTAGAAATATACTCACACTGACGTGCATTTTCTGTGTGCCCCTAAAATGGGGGTCACCAGGTAATGGGGGGGGGTGTTTCCATTACACCGTCACAAAATGAATGCGGTTCTTTTTGGTTAATGTTACATGTTCGTGATAATGGGGGTGGAGAAGGAGGATTCTCCCGAGCCGAAGCCCCCGCTCCCAGCTGTGGAGGCCCGCATCTTCCTCACACGTTGTTTGCAGATCCGATATAGCGCCTGTCATTCTGGCTCGTTCATCCGGAGCGACATCTTAACGATGACTTTGCGGCGACGGGGGCCCCAGGGCCGCCTCGCGGCTCCAGTCAACCCGGCCATCCAGGCCTCTCACAGGGGATTATGGGTATATCATTTAACGGTTTTCTGTGCCACCCAACACAGCTATGTATGGCAGAAAAAAATGCTACAGAAAAAAAACTATTTTGTTGTGCCCCCTGTAATCTAATTTGACCACATTTGAACTCTGGTTTGACCCTGGTGTTTTCCAGAGTTTGCAGAGATTTCTGTCAGTGGGTAATTGTTGAACTTCACATCTGACATGAGAGTCAAAGTGCTGACTAAGCTGCCCCGGAAGCAGGGGGTCAAAAAGACCTGTCTCTGTACCTGGCTCAGGCTCCCCGTCCGTCTCTGTACCAAACTCTGTGCCGCTTTCATCACTAATTAGATTTTATTTGTAATCATAGCTTATAGTTGGAACTTAGCTGTGCTCTTCGAGGGCCAAATTTACCCTTCTAATTGAGTTGTGTTTTTATATGGGATGTTTTATTTAGGGCAGCAGTGTTATCTGTGTAACTGCAGAGCGTTGTGACCTGGAAGTAAATCCATCCATCCATCCATCATCTTCTCTATCAGGGGACTGCAGTGAGCCTGGACCCGGTGCTGGGAAGCAGAGGGCCTCAGGCAGGGGGCACTGGCAGCAGTGCCAATGCAGGAATAAATATTACTGTAATATTATTATAGGAGTAGTTAACCTCCGCCTGCATCATTGCTTACATGCTTTATTACATTAATGATAAAAAACCTTTATTTTTCGGGTACTTTGTGACTGTGATTCTAGGCCGAACGCATGTATAGCTAACATGCTTGCTTGGTACTGAGTGAATGAAATAGCTTTGGCTGTGGTGTTACTGGGCCCCAGTGAAGGGTGACTGCTACACTCGTAGAGGGCGGCTTTTCATTTTAATATGTAGATTCCTTGTGCAACATCTATTGCTGCTATCATTTGCAGGGCACAGCAAGGCGAAAAATGCTGAACGCACACAACAGAGCTGCTTATCGTCTCCACCAGGTTGGATCACAGTCTGTCATGGTTTCCCTGGACCCCCTCTCTTCTCCTCTCCTCCTCCCTCCTCTGCTCTCCTGTCCTCTCCCCTTCTTTCCTCTCTTCTCCTCTGCTCTTCTGCCCTTCCTTCTCCTCCCCTCCTATCCCACCCCCCTCTGCTCCTCCTCTCCTCCCCTCTGCTCTCCTCTTCTCCTCCCTCCTCCCCTCCCCACTCTGTCCTCCTCTCCTCCCCTCTGCACCCTTCTTCTCCCCCCTCCTCCCCTCCCCGCTCTGCTCCTCCTCTCCTCCCCTCTGCTCTCCTCTATTCTGTTCCCCCATCCTCTCCTCTTTTCTGTAATGACCTCTGTCTGGAGAGTGCCGGACAGGCTGGACACTCAGTGCTTGGAAGGGGAGTGGATACACAATTAGAGTAAAGTTATGCAATTTATAAACCAATTTTAGATCCTCATTTATTATTTATTTGTTTGTTTGCATGCTTGTTTATTTAAAGCAACAAAGTGAACATTTTATTTCAGTTTCATACCGTGTGTCTGTGATCCTGCTCCACTGCCATGCACGAGTGACAACAGTTACCAGTGAAAATAACCTGTCACAACTGAATCTGACCCTCATCGCTGTTTGAGCAAAAAACAAGTGCATGCCTTACAAATACAGAATTACCCTACTTTACAATTGCAGTTCTTTATAGAATCATCCCTGTCTGTGGTTCTGGCTTCTTTATGACTGCATAGCATGACACCCCAGTAAACGGCCGTGTAGGAACTTCGCCTCTTGAAAAAACCAGAATAAGCAATTAAAATAGGTTTGAGGAAAACTGTCATGTTGCCTATCAGTAACACATTCCCCACGGCTCCACATTAGTCAGCTTAGGCGACACTTTCAGGCAATCACTGAAACGGAGCTAGTTAGGAGAGCAGTGCTTAATGTCCACAGTGGCAATTAAAGAGCTTTTACTCTCTATAAACATTATTATTCATAAAAATAAGAGCATTATTTACATTGTGAGCCTGTCACACCTATAAAGGATCCACTTGCATTGGGCTGCATGGGGCTGCATGGGGCGACAGGGACAAGCCACAGGGGCAAGACCTAGAGGAAGGAGAGCACAGAGCCCCCCCCACCCCGGCCCCCCCAAGGGGATCGGATGTTCCCAGCAGTTATAAGCAAGCAGAGCTCACGGCTGGCAGACCGTCTGGCTCCATGGAAGCCTTGGCCCAGACCTCGAGCCAGACGCTCTGTCACGAGCTTCGCTTTCGCTGGGGTCAGCTAGACACTGGGGCCAAGGGAGACGGACACACGCGCATGCACGCACACACACATACACGCACGTATGCATGCACAAGTGCACACACACGGATACACACATACACGTGCAGGCTCGCATGCATGCATATGCACATGCATGCATACACACGCACACATACACACTTGCATGCACAAACATGCACGCATGCACACATGCCACCGGACAGACACCCTTCACATAGGTGATGCCAAAATGTGTTGTACCACTTTAACATTTGCAGGCACCTCTTAGGGAACATCTTTGCCACTGAAAAAGCAGCAGCTTCGACATGACCGTTCACAGGCTGCACCTTTCCCTTCTAATAAGGGCAAAGGCGGGCAGCCATCGCGCTCCGTTCCCCGGCCCGGAGCAGCACATCCCAGGTCTCGCTGAATGACCCCCCTGGCGGTCTCCAGCAAATTTCTAGCGCATCAGATCATTTATGTTCCCCTTGGAGAGGCACTCTAAAAGTTCCAGTGCTATGAAGTAAAGCACCATCAAAATGGAAAGATATAGCTCAACTAACTGGGGGGGGGGGGGCCCGGCCAGGTGAGCGTGTGCGTGAGACGGGGGGGGGGGGGCGGGGGGCAGGGCCTCACCTCTGATGCACTTTGACTACTTGTTCCCCTCAGGTCTTGATTTCTTCATTCTTTACAACCATTTATCAGTCCTGCTTCATCCTCTTAAACTGAATGACATATCAGAGACTAAAGAGACCAGCGACTAGCTTGATGCTTTGATCCGCTTAAGACTCCCCAGAGCAGAACAGGATGGAGTGTGTGTGACCAGTCCTCTAGCTGGTACCTGACTGGACTCCCCTCTTTAACTTCACTCCAAAGTCTACAGACCCATGCTTCTAATTGATTCCTAACCCCGAAACAGAATGGCGTGCATCCAAAACGATGACATATATTCCGCAGTGCAACTCTCCCTGCACGCTGCACAATATGTGGCGGACTGTGATTGGTCGGGAATATGGGAAGGCGGATCTGTACGCACGCGTGCAAGTTTGTGCGGCAGAGGTGCCATGCGGCCGGGCCTCCCAGAGACGAGCGCGCCCCCCCCCCAGCTGCGCTCTGTATCTTGTCTACTTTGACGGATGTTAAGCGCGGCCAGCACTCAGGGGAGAAGTGTAACATTTGTGAATGAGTTATTCCCCCTGACTCTGTTTGGTGGACAGCCGGGGCTGTTTCTCATTTCACAGTCCCCCCCACAACAATCCTCGCACCCCCCCCCCCCACATGCCCTTACTTCCCAGTATGAACCGCTGCCCCCCCACTGCATTCCCTGACACACCACAACAGGTGTTTACACTTCCCCATGTGTCCGCTCAGGTCTGACCGTGATTTATGGAGCACTAAGCCAGTCGTGCCCAAAGGGGTTACACCGTGCCTGTGCTGCCACCAGAGTGCATGTTCATCATCACGGTTCATCCTTCCTGACTCCAACACGCAAACATCACGCTTGACGGCTGTCGTCCTTGCTGCAGCTCGACGTTTCGCCCAGTAGCACTTGGTGCCCCTCTGTGCCGGGTTCTAAAGAGGATATGGAGAGACTGGGGATCAGAGGCCCGTCACCTGATGCCTATGATAGGCTCTGCAGTGCCGGCTTAGGTCCAGTACAGACGCAGGTGACCCAGCTCAGGCCTGTAGTTGTGCTGGAGCTCAGATCCTGAATGGGCTATGGCCCTAACTTCCATCTTGATGGCCTGAAGGCTATGGGATTGTGGGCCTGTCTCGGTGAATTATCTCTGATGTAATCGTTGCAGCTCTGCTCTCTAAGTGCCGCTAATTGGTACCTAGAAGCACTGGCTAGCGTTTAGCTGTTTTTATAGGGTCTGTCGTGCTAGTGCTGCTTAAGAGGTTCAGGGTCTGCAGGCAGCACCGGTGTAGTCGATAAATGAGCAGGTTCTGACGGTCGAGATGTAAACGGGAAGGAAGCCGGGGCAGACAGAAGCGACAGGAGAGGATAAGGGCCTGGGCACAAATAAGCACCCAGCGCTGGCATAGAATGTCGACTCGTCCCCCTTTCCTCTCTCCACCTTCCAGCTCCACCCCCTGGGAAGCAGAGGTGCTTCAGGTCTGCCGCCGCAGAGCTGAAGGGCTTCAATCAGAAACAGATGTGCGTCCGGCCGTGGGCGGGGCGTGGAGCCGAGGACCCCGCCGCTGTTATCCAGAGCTGCACTCGCTCGTCCGAAGGCCCCGGCTCAGCAGACCTAATGGCGCTGTAAAAAAACAAAAAACAAAACAGGCTTTTTGGTTGTTACTACAAGAAGAGAAACGGTTGCTTTTATAGAAAGAGCCTCTTTAGCAGCTTTCGTTTTGTGTTTTTTTTTTTCTTTAATTAAGCTTTCACATTCCGATACCTGTAGTTTCTTCTCTGAACTTATCACCATATGAAAGGCTTGTTACTGGGGATCGTCTTACATAGGCTGGGAGGGTAGGAATAAACCAGTTTCTGCATGCATGATGAAGCACCACACTCATCCATCTCCTCCTTTTCTTTTCTTCCCCTTAGACATCCCTCCTTCCCGTCTCAAATGCCAAGCGAGCGTGGCAGACATGGTGGACCATGTGACAGATGGATGATTTGATAATTTGGGAGAACTACTTTCAATCTTTATACAGCCATGCAGAAATCGTAGCTTTGAAAGGACTGGACTCTTTTTCGGGTAATTCTTTCAAACATCCTCTTAAGGGCTTCTGCAAATCATCAGTGTTCAAATTTTAATCAACAGTATGGGTGGATACATATTTTTTTCCATTTTCTGTAACTGCTTGTCCTATTCAGGGTCGCGGGGGTCCAGAGCCTATGGGCACAAGGCTGGGGTGAACCCAGGATGGGGAGCCAGGCGATCGCAGAACACACACACACACATCAGTCACGCTTATGGGCAATTTGGTAACTCCAAGTAACCTCAGCACGTTTTTGGACTGTGGGGGGAAACCAGAGTAGTGGAGGAAAGCCCACGATGACACGGGGAGAACATGCAAACTCCACACACATGGCGCCATAGATGTGGCTTGAACCCAGGTCCCAGAGGTGTGAGGAAACAGAGCTAACCACCACCACTTCATTTTGTATGAAAATGTATGTAAAAAAAATGTTGTTTCTGGACCATTAATATTTTTTATAGTTATATATTTAATATTTATAAGCATTTAAGATTAATATGACGGGGGAATTTGGGTACATGTGGGAGTGAGAATGTAACGCATAGATAAACATACATATAGTCCCAAACGATGTGCAAAGACAGTATATTTTATTTGAATTATATAATTTACCAAACATCTCGCTCGGGCACAGATTAAAATGCCACTATAGTTAATGCGTGTTGCTGGCACGTTTTAGATGTTTACCAGGAGATCCAGAAACAATTTGTTTTTTTCAGTTGTGAAGATGGATTTTAATAGCAGGATCTCAGTTAATGTTGATCCATGCTGCCCCCTTATGGTTTTACTCAGAACTGTCTTTCAGTTAAAGAACTGTGCACTAGACGTTGCAAGTTTCAGGAGAATATTCCTGTTTCTGAGTCCTTTCCACCGGTATGGAAACATTTTAGGAATGTTATATTGTAAACATTAACTGTTTTAAAAAGCGAAATGTAAAACTGTTTTGCGTGTATTTGACAAATATATTATGAGGCTAATAATCACGACGCAACTGACTTCCCGAGCACAATATTCACCATTTTAATGTAAGCGTGTTTACTTAGCGTTAACTTTA
Organism: Petrocephalus schoutedeni; assembly: GCA_026780765.1. Classification (NCBI taxonomy): domain Eukaryota; kingdom Metazoa; phylum Chordata; class Actinopteri; order Osteoglossiformes; family Mormyridae; genus Petrocephalus; species Petrocephalus schoutedeni. The sequence goes on from JAODKL010000009.1 coordinate 9,229,655, forward strand.
GCGTGTTTTTCTTAACATTTAAGCTGGTTTGGCTCTGGTATAATCAGACAAACATCAGCTCAGTGTCAATCGTACAAGGTAATCGTGAAAGGTGAGTGCCATAGAGAGCGGCCTGCGGGAGAGGACGCCCCCCAGTGGCGGGGACCGTGAACTTCCCTTCCCACCAGCGCAGGCTGTGTCCGGTCCGCGGAAGCGCCTCATTAGTGGCTCCCAGCCACCTCTCCAGCCCTGGAGACTGTGACAGGAGAATGTTTAAACAACACGGGGAGCAGTGTGCTGGGAACAATGCGGGAGCATGCTGTAGGTCAGGGGTCGTGCGGGTGGGGGGGCTTCATTAGGTTAGATGCCCTGTCTGTCAGACCCGGCTCCTCGCCAAAGTGCCAGTCAAGTGAAAGAAAGGGAGTCCTGGGCTCCCGCTGGGGAACCACCGCGCCGCCGGTCCGATCCTCAGCCGGGTCGCCCTGCCTGGCTCCGCGCAGTGGCCTGACAGCCACGCCGACCGCCTTCGGTCGGGGCAGCCAAGGTTTCCAGTGAAACCCGGCGTTTACGACGCCTGGACGGGACCGCGGGTCCCACATGGTCCGAGTCGCACGCCGCTCGCTATTGCTGTTATTCCGACGGAAAAAGTCTGGGGAAGCACTCCGGGGCCGGGACGCCCCGAAACGGGCCGGCTTTGGGTCCGGGTTCCTGCGTCGCCGCTGCTCTGTGGTACCGCTTAGAATGAGATGGAGGGTCTTTCGGTTCTGGTGTCCAGCGGGATGAGACCGCGGCGCCGCTGCTTGCCCAGAGCACTGCGCATCCCTATAGCCGGATGATTTACTGGAGCGATTGAGGTTAATTACACTGCCGATGCGTATCACAGAAGGGTCCCTCCGGCGAAGCGCAGCGGGAGCCTGCAGCCTGCCAGCCGGCGCCCCGATCGGCGGAGCGGGACCGTCCAGGGACCTCCGTGCTCCCAAGAGGGGCCCGGCTGACTGCCGCTCCGCCGGCCGGCCGTCTCCGCCCGTTTATCTAAATGCCCCCATGACGATCCTACGGCTGGGAGTCGCCGGGCGGGTCAGCAGGGAAAATCAATAGCATTTATGCGGAGACATGTCATAAAGGCAACACTAATGAGCCCTGTGCTGTAAAAGGGAGGAAATGGCTTGCATGTGGCTTTTCAAAGCATTGCCATTACATTGTATAATATGCAATTCACTGTAAGATTTCTCTCTCCTTGTCTCCATTATTATTATTATTATTTGCTTTTCTCATTTAGAGCAGCTGTCAGCCTTTACCATTATTTTGTCCTTCAAAGTTCTGGCTGTTCTTTCAGTTCAGGCTGGGTAGCTCCCCTCCATATCGGGGCCCCAAAAGCTTTCCCTGTGTGACAGGATCCGACAGCCTTCCGGGAGAACCTTTGGTACCCAGGCATGTGGCAGTGTACCTGTCACAGTAACAGCAGCTCATTGGTTTATAAGGGGTGAGCATTATGGAGTTCACAGGGCGGCCACATGCCTCCCAGTCTCTTAAACGTGTGTCCTTAAAATTTAAAGCGACAGCACAAAGGTAACCGATACCCACTCCATCTTTAATATTAATATAGCTAAACAAAGTGTGTTCTGTGTCTTTGGTCAGAGAGAGGAAGTCGAATCTGATGGAAAAGGAGGCTTTCCACAGGAAAACTAAAGTAAACTAGTGAGTGTTTAATGTATCCGGACCCGCTAGTTAAGCTGTACTGCCGAGAGATGGCGTTATGCACCTGTAAGGTCTTCCGTCGGAGTACGCTGCCATAGCAACATGCACACAACCATCACAGGCCTGGTCTTGGTGTTCTTACGTTATTTCATTGGGCCACCCAGCCACCTCCCTTCTGATCCCTTATCCAGTACAGGGTTGCGGGGCCCCTTAGCATGAGGCACGTGGCAGGGATGGGATACCAGTCCAGGCCCGGCACCCCCACACACACATACACACACTCTACGGGAAATTCAGAGCAGAAAAAAATCTAAATATGTAAATTAGCAGACGTATGAATATCCAGGTAATGAGGAAAATTCAAAAATGCTAATACTTGTGGGTATTGCGTTTGCTATGATAATGGTTTCTCTGTCATACCTAAGGCCACTGGGCACAGAGCGTCTACCTCAGCAGCTTACCGCTTCATACCGCCGTGGCTGGCTCGTCCTATCAGATCTCTGAGCCACACCTTTCAAAGTCAAACTAAACCGAGTTGCTAAGCAGTGCTAATTATGCTGCAGTTTATGGAATACACTGTCAAGTTGGCCGTCGTGCTGCAGTTACGGAGTGACACTGGGTCTCCTCGGCGTTCCGGTATCTGGGTCAGTCAAGCTATTTATGCAAAACAGAGCAAGGGATTCAGGACCCGTCAGAGCCAGGTGCTGAGACTGTGGTCGCTGCATTAATGAAATACCCCTCACCTCTCACAGACAGGCAGGTATAATCATGCAGTCTGGGTTGGTTTGTATAACTTGACATTTTGGGGGTGACTCCTTCATAGAAAATGGAGGCCTAGTTACAAAGGACGTCCGATACCGGTCTTTGAAGGGCCTCTTCTCGGAGCTGGCTTGCTTTTGTTGCATCATATGCAAATTATGCGTCCAGGAAGTTGAAGTTGCCGCAGTCGTTTAGTTATTCATGACCCGTCATGCATTATGCATGTGGTACAATGTTATTAGGAAGTCACTGCTGTGGAAAGCATTGCTTAATATTAACAGGGATGAACAAAAAGAAACTTTGATACGTTTTAGGCCTGGTCTTGGTGAGGGTAAATACTACACATTTTGCTGGAAGGAAAGATACCTCTGTGTAAACATACTGTACCATGAAAATAAAATATATTCATTTTAATGCTTAATATAACATCTATATTGCAAAATATTATGTTATAGGAGTAAGGTGGATTTATTGTCAGTGAATATGGGAACCAAGATCTCTGTATTTCTAAGATGTATGTATTCTTTGTAGGGTTGCGCTCACAATCCAAGAGCCTTCGACAGATGAACCTGTGAGTAATTGTGAGTTTGTGCCAAGTGACGGGCTTTCACTTCACGCATTGTGTTCCCTGCCCTGGACCATGTTCTCCTTCCATGGGATTCCCTGACTGCAGGCTGACAGCGACCTGTACTGGGTAAGTAAGTTATTGACGACGGATGGGTGTTGTTAGCAAGGCCATGCAACTCAATAGGCGACGTGTTGGGCACCATCTCCTGAAGGCATGGGGCTGTCTGATGGAGTTTGTACCCAGAGTGTGCTCCTGTCTGCGGGGATTCTGCCTGACACCTGCAGGGCATGTAGTACAGAAACAGTGGAACACAGTAGCATGTAAAACAATGGCAACATTTTGTCATTTGGATTTTGTTAATAGGTGCTGGAGCACTGTGACACCCAGAATATAGTCTGATTTATGCCCTGTCCATCTTAGTGTTAAAATGGATAGGGAGTTATTGAGATCAGCTAAGAGCTGGAGAGTTATTGCATATATAAGTATAGTTTGTTAAATATATTGAAATACTAAATAAATTTGCTTTTATTAAAAATGAGTCTGTTGAAGATGCATAGCCTTGAAAATCATAAGAAGTTAGATAACAAGGAATTCGTTCTCAAAGGATGATGGGAACAGGCTGACATATTACCCATTCGCAAACCATATTCCGTGTCTGAACGATGCATTTTGCAGTTTAAAATCATATATATCTATATATATATATAGATATATATGTATGAAATGCTACCTTTAAAAAGCTAACCCAATGCATTTTAACCCCCCCACCCCCAATGTCTACACTCTACACACAAGCAGCAGATCCCGTGACTCGATTTGCTAGTGCACGCTCACATGCACGGGAAACACTGCAAGAGCAGCTCTGACCTTGCCTGCTCCTCGGCTCTGCACATCGTTTCATCCCCGAGGGCATTTTTGGAGAGGGGTAAGTTATGCTATTTGCCCCCCGTGGAGCCGGCCTGGAGCGGGCGGAGAGAAAAATGAGGCAGGGTGATTTAGCCAAAGAGAACAGCCCAGAGCAGGTGATTCGTATTCCCAAACACCCTCCGCCATCATTAGCATATTTATGGAGGTAGAATGTGTTTGTTTACATTTCACTACCCCTGGCATCACCTTTTAATGACACAGATTACTTATTTAGATCCGAGCCTCAGAGGGCCAAAAACTCACTTTGAAAGTCCCCTGCTTTGTACGGCAAATGTTTCCACACACTCTTATGTGCACATACTGGGCAGCAGGGCGTAGCAGCACAATGATGGAACCAGTGTCTTAAGGGATGCATATATAACCAGTCCCACAATGCACCTGTGAAGAAGCAAGACTTTTGAAATGATGTCACCTGCTGTTGGTTTGCAATTCAGGCTTAATGTGAAATGTAAACATGTCAGATTTGTATTTAGGAATGTATTGAGCTCTCACTTGTTGTAAATTCAATTAATGGATTGTTTTGTAATCAATATTCTAGGTTTGAAGGCAACAGAATATTCTCATGTATTCTAATGAGGCCTGCAAAACTGTTTGATTTGGTTGTTTCTTAACCAAAAGAAAATATTTGTTCTCCATATAGTGGCAAAATGGTCACTAACTACAAGGATGTTTTTCCAACTGTACTAATATAACAAGGATTTTTTTTCTTAGCCAAAAAACAATGCCTTTGAATCGAGCTTTACACGCAAAGTAGTGAATTACAGAGCTAGGTCTTTACTGTGTAGTGCTTAAAGGAATTAGAATAGATTTAAGAGTATTTTCAGAGCTAATGACAAAATAACAGTAAATATATATCTGCGACAGCAAAAGCTATTGAAATTCATTATGTTTATTATGCCGTAAAATAATAAGTGGCTTTTACTGCGAAAATAAGCACTTGCGATTTAATTATATGGCTAAGTCCATCAGTTTTGGAACAATATAGAGCAAATGGGACCGACATTTGGCGAAATAATTTCGTTTGTGGGTCGTTGGTATTTCCTCATTGACTTTTAATACACTCTTTTCCATTTTATTCGTTTTATGTTTTTTGAAATGACAACATTCCGAATAAAGGGGATGATTTTCATATGGAATCCTTATAAATATTTAGCATGACGCGCAGATCTTTTTTAATATAGAGGTTTGTTTAGGTAGACTGCGACGCCTTGTATATAATCCAGTCTCGAAACATCAGTATAGGAGCGTATTATGTTTTATTAAAGTGTCGTGACGTGCAGTCGGAGTTTGTCTCTTGTGACTGTATGTTTTTGTCCACATGTTTCATTTTTTGAAAACTCTAAAGTAATCCGTTTATTAATCTAATTACTAATGACGGCGGCATAATCTAGGCCTGTGTGTTTGCTGTTTAACCCTGCGAATAAAATATTAATTACTCTAGATTGTTTTGTACGTTTGTCAGTAAAGTAGATGATAGCAATGCGAAGTGAATTGTGAACGAGCTTCATCCATTTATCACATTATATACTGTATAATTCGCTGTTTCAGATCACCGGGCGGTGCAGCCGCTCTCATGCATCCCGTCAAAGAGAGCCGCCCTGCCCGCAGCTACCCAAACAGACCCCTTTTAATGTTGAATACTGTTTAATTTATCCATAGATGGCAATTTGCCACGTATCGCTTTAGGGGCCTGGTTCCTCAAAAGAGAGAATGGTCCCCAACTGAATAGGGTAAAAATACATTACTAGGTGCAATCTGAACTATTCATTGCATCGTCTGCAATTCGTATATGCTGCATTAACGTGGGCAATTTCATGCATATGAATATGGATGGTGCTGAATCTAATTTCATCGTGATTAGTTCGTATGGAGGGCTGGGAAATATAGCCTAATGTCTGGGTGTGATCTGAGTTCTGGTGCGTATTTACATCAGGGGGCTGTGCATTGGGTCCGGGGAGAGGCGGGGGGCCGGAGGCCGGGCGTGTCACCCTTCTGCCGGCACCGCCACCGTTTAGCCTGCACAGTCCCCGATCAGACACACACGCACACACACACGCACCGGCTCCTCTCCCCCATCGCTCTGGGCTGTTTACATGCCTGCTCACCTGCCACAAAGAGAATGAATAGCTAACACAGTCATTTGCATGAACCCAATCTGTATAAGTGCTCATCTCACACTTAAAAAACATGAATGTGTTCCGCAGCCCGACGTAGGCACTTTTAAAGATGGATGAGCAGATCAGAGTGGCAATTAATTTCCCAGCGTAGCTTTTTTTGGATTTAAAGGTCCCCAGAGTACGGCAGAGGCGCAGCCTGCCTGCAGAGTACGCAGGACTCCGGCTCTGAGCAACGCGGAGTCTAAGGAAACAGAATCGTCATCTCGCACCACGCCCCCCCCCCAAAAAAACCTCGAAGAATAATTAAGAGTTTGAAGTTCCTGTGGAGTCCGCCACCATCTGCTCGAATTATGAGCCCTCCTCTCCCATGCCCTCCCCATGGCGACAGCGTAGCGGCGTAGGGTGGGACAGGAGAGCCAGTTTGGGCTGGGCTCGTCCCGCGGGTGCCGTGCGTCGCAGTCCAGTGGGTGGCATGTGATGACAGCTTAGTCAGGGTGGGTAACAGGCCGACACGTTGGAGCTGATCACCAGTGTGATGGGTATGGGTGTGGGGCTTTTGGTGCGCAGACACGGACGTGCGTGTCGCATATCTGTGCAGCTCTGGGGAGAGAACGAGGCTTGAGTTTCTCAATGGGGTTCTGCTTTTATACACTCACTTATAACCTAATGTGCTCCAGATTCAAAAAATAAATAAATAAATCACTCGGTGAAATTGAAAGTCTGTTTGAATAAAATAATCACCTAAGCGCTGAAATAATAAATTACTCGTGCTGAATTTGTTTTCCGTTTTAATAATATTCATGGTCTGATGGAACTCATTTTAGCGTGGTGGGTGTGGGCCTATCTGAGGATCTTTGAAAGAATAACGCGATGCCGTTATCACAATCGTGTCCGCTGACATGGCCCGTAGCCACTGGCCCCAATTAAGGAAATCGTCACCATATGTTGGCGGTATGTCGTCAGATTGATTATCGTTAGCGATGAAACCCTTCCCCTTTCTAAACGGGAAAAGCGAGGGGACGTTTCTAGTGTATAATGGGGGGAATCGGTTAAGGTCCGAGTATAACAGATTATTAGTTTGCCCCGAGAGATTATAAATGAGCCATAACAAAACATGCCTTGCTAAATGCGGTAATATTATCTGGGCTTCGGCCACGCTTTTAATAAGAAATACTCTTAACCATAAACATTCGAATGGGGTTTATAAGCAAGATGTTGAGGTAAGGGTCCACAATTTCAGATGAGCCAATAAGGCCACTGGGTAGGTTGTAACAACATGATACTGGTAGACTAAGTAAAAAGAAATTCATTCCTGCTGACAAATTGATTACGAAATTTTACGTCTGAAACGATTCCAAAATAATTGTAGTTTAATTATATTATCACTCACTGTTTTTTTTCCTTGAAAAATACTTTTGCGAATCGGTAATTGTACGAAAAGTTTAAATTCCTCTTCTTATGAGTATTTTTTTCTTGTATCTGGAAGAGTGGTTATTCATTGGCCGGTTTTAAGGCAGCATGAATGCCACTTTCATCTAGGGGACTGACTTTTACATTAGTGGCAACTAACTCTCAGCGACATCTGCATTCAGTTATTTAATGTTCTGGCGATTCTCTCCGTCTACTGTGTCTGTTCAGGTCCACGTCTGTGCAAGTCATTTTCTTTGAATCCAGAATCTCTTGAAAATTATGCCACGTTACCGCTTGTGATGTGTTTAATTCACCCGTTCACACACACACAGACACACACACACACACACTGGAGGTTATAGTTTATAGTTATAGTTTTATTTGTAACATATACCTGCCAAAAAGTTTCATCCAGGGCTGTCTTTATTTTATTCGCAATCTAGACTGTGTATGCTACAACGTATATAAAATTATATAATCGTCATACTTGCACAGTTACACAATTAATTATTATGTTATATCAAAATTCAGAAAAACTTGATTGATCCCGGAGGAAATTGCTCATGTTACACAGTCACACAGAGACACGAGACAAGATCTTAAGACATATAAGATTTAAGTATATAAAGTATAAGTAACTGAAATAGAAATTATAAAACAGACTTTGCGCTATATACACTATGATATATACATACTATATTACTATATTACACCTATATTACAATCTATACTCCATCCGAAAGGTATTCGACTATCTTACACTGCCTGATTAATTGATTGAGTACAAAATGTATTCGTGTACGACATGCTTTACAAAATATATTAAATTTATCGAATAACGTATGCAGAAGGTATTGACTAAGAACGGTCTGCGGTCCGTATCGTCAAAGTTGTACCTCTGCTCTGGAAACCTTCAAACTGGAATCCTTTGTAGTTCTTAAAAATAACCACTAGAGGGAGGGGCAAACCTTAAAATTGATTTTTTTTTTTTTTTTTTAGCCAATACGCGACATCTACAAGTTTGTTCTCTACCTGAGCATTTATATTGGGTCAAAGTGCTATATGTGTAAAAGCAAAGTTTTAAAAAATATTTTACGTATTTGAGTTCTAAACGTACCTGACTATACTGCAAGTTTTATAAAAATCTTTGTGGTATATACAAGTATAAATAAGACGGAGAAATAGATCATATAGATAATTTACTCAACGAGACATATGTATTCAGGCACACGCATATTATTATATATAAAATTCTGGGCACAAAGATACTAACACAAGCAAAGTCATTCAAGAATTGTACATCAAGTAGAATTGGTTATGGCTGGTGAAAACAACGTTTATTTGGTGTTTAAATAACAGGGCTAACAAAGCATCATAATATTATAACTGGCTAAAAAGTGACACGACTTAAATATCGAGTTACTATAGGTCAGGGTTGTCAGACTGTCTCTAGACGGCTTTCACTTTAACAAATCAGTAACTATTAATTATCTGTGATATTAATGTATATGTCCTCCACACAAATATTTGAAATTCTATGAATGCTCATTAAGTTAGGAAATGTATTTTTAAATTATTTTTAAAAATGTTTAAATTAATTATTTGATAATTAAGCCATTAACAACCTGCATTAACTGCTCAGTTGTCAACATGTCTTGTGTATGTAATGCAGTTTTATGTCAATGTCAGATCAATGCTATGACCTCATTGCAGACAGTTATTAGCCTAACAGCAAATTAAGGTCCATTCTGTCACTTCAAGCTGTGTATTTTGAATATACAAACATAATGGTCATTTTTGCTAAAATATGTGTCTGCCTTTCATGTGTCAGTTTTCTGCCTGATAATTGTGCTGGTTCATATAAGGTAAATGCAGTCTGCTAATATTAGACAGGATATTGGATATGGCTGCCTGAGATCTTTTTATGAGGACAAAGCGCCCTGGAGCACTTGATTGGCTGACTCCAGCAGTGAGTGATTGGCTGACTCCAGCAGTGACTTGATTGGCTGACTATGGTGGTGGCCGACCCTGGACACAGGCAGCCGGATGAGTTGCAACTTGTTTATGGTGTTAGGTTATCTACTTGTTAATCGCGGGCAATTAAGCTAGTCACTTATTTAAGGAGCCAGATCAGACTGATATATGAATGCTGCTTTGGGTTTGATCAAATGATCCCCTTATAAAAAACACTGGGGGATCGTTTGGTCAAACCCATGGAGGGCTGTGTGCATACCAAGATGAATAATTACTGTGATTTATTAACCTTGTTCAAGGGAACCAAATCAGCCTACAGTAGCACCAGCAGCCAATGCCAGTAAACAGGAGCTAGAGATGGGCTGAGACTTGTATGAGTCCTTAGACATGCTTGTGACAATAATTGCCATATATGGCTGAACCTTTGGTGATGGGGCCCGTCAGTGTTCCCTGCACCCGTGTGGCTGTCTTTGTCTTCTGCTGTGACTTGTAGCATTCCGACCATCATCAGCCAAGGCTTGCTGGCATCACCCATGTCACAGTGGGAGACTCATATCTGTAGACTTTGTTCAGCAGTCAAACAAAAGTGTGACACTGCATAGCGATGACATGTGCCGGGTGGGGGGGGGGGCGTCTTGTTGCCTATTCGCAGTCAGAGCAGGCACATGTGCGTGGGCAAACACAAAACAGAGAAAACAAAGAGCTGCTCAGCGAACGGGCCTTTCTGCAGAGATGCGTCCTGCCCTCTTCCCTGCACTGTGTAGTGTGGGCATTTTTCACCCGACGCTGAGCATCACTGGGGACCTTCGGTGCTAAATAAAAACAGCCGTTTAGATTAGGGAATAGATGGGCTGCTGCCTCAGACCTAATTCTGACATTTAAAAATAATTTACTCTAGCCCTCCCCCACCCTGACATCCACCCTCAACTAATTCTTTATGCATGTCCGTGCAATTTATATAGTTGCTTGCTGCCTGCAATTTGTGGTGGAATGTTTGTGCAAAAATGAAAATGAAGTTTGTGTGGGATCGAGCCGGCTGGAGCCTGTACAGTCTAACTAGCACGTCTTCTGATGTGGATCTAGGAGAACGAAAATGTCCCGTTTTTCCAATCCAAACACTCAGAAAGGCAGTGCGGTTTCTCCTTTCTTTATTTGAAGTTTCCAAGGCCTTTGTCAGTCTGTGGAATGGCAGCCCGCCCAGTCACGTGGAAACAGTGCTTGTGAAAAGGGTGTGAGACACACCTGCCCTTTATTGCCTCTTTAGACCCCCCCCCCTCCCTTCAGGTCGGAGATGGAGTCCCCCGGGAAGGGGGGGGGGGGGGGCTGCCGCACAAGATAGGGAAGTAATTTGGCAACGAAGCTACATTGTGAGGGTCAAAAAGGAAAACTGGCTGTGAC